>CM033642.1:962143-1103223 GCA_019512145.1 Engystomops pustulosus | reverse complement strand
GACCACTTCACATACACTCCTGCAGGTTCCCTGTTCTCTACATGGGGAGTCTCAGGACCACTTCACATACACTCCTGCAGGTTCCCTGTTCTCTACATGAGGAGTCTCCGGACCACTTTACATACACTCCTGCAGGTCTCTGTTCACCAATTTCAAACCTTCCCCCCTCATCTGATCAAAGGATCCAACACAACAATCCAAGCACCTCAGTATAAGCTTTTTGCATCCTCTGTACTCATGTGGCACAGCACCCTCCTTCCTCCCTTATTGGGACTGACCCTCAAAACATTTGAGCAATAGTGACTAATGTTGAGCAGAGCCGAACAGGGACAGAGTTTGGTGTTCAGGCTCAAGTGAGCAAAAGTGCTCAAACCAAAACTTTTGTTCAGGGTCCGGTCATACTCGGAAAACCCAAACCTGAACAAGTCCTCTCGTCACTAATAGGGACACATACAAAATTCCAATTCGAATGAAACAACACAACGACAATTGAAGTCCTATGAGTCAACCATGGGCAAACCAGCCATCTCTCACATCTCCTGCCTAATAATGAAATGCAATATACAGGCGGTCCCCTATTTAAGAACACTCGACTAACATATGATCCCTAGTTACAAACGGACCTCTGGATATTGGTAATTCACTGTACTTTAGCCTTAGGCTACAATAATCAGCTGTAACAGTTATCAGATGTATCTGTAATGAAGCTTTATTGTTAATCCTGGTTCTTATGACAACCCAAGATTTTTAAAATCCAATTGTCACAGAGACCAAAAAAGTTCTTACATACAAATTCAACTTAAGAACAAACCGACAGACCCTATCTTGTATGTAACCCGGGGACTGCCTGTAATATTATCTGTTGTCTACGAAGTAGAACTTTTTTTGTCATCAGAAGTTTCTTTTATTTTTAAGTAATCTTCCGATTGTTTGACATCAGCACAAAAAAGCCACAAATACAGATTAAAAACCCATAAAGTATGTAAAATACTGCAGGATCGATATCCGCTTTCTCTTCTATGCAGTATCGTAATTTAGGACAATGCGGTCATTACCCTTAAGGCTTGTCCGCGCTCTGAAGCTGACATCTGGATAAGATGATGTTACTTATTGTATTGCCTGTAGCTTGATCAATATACATTTCAAAGTCCCATTCCTCGAGCACATCAAATGCAGATCTGTCAGTAGACGCCTCATCTCCAGGTGTATCCTCCATCAAAACTACATGACGTCTGGGCGGCTGAGGGTGGTTCGCCTCCAGCGCTGCACATCAGAGGCCAAGAGCAGATTGAAGATTAAAGTCATGGAACATTACTATTCAATGCTTACAAAGATCTGAAGTTACAATGTGATGCTGTTTGAGTCCATCTTTTTCAATAGAACTACGGGGACCAGAAGAAATTGGGGCCTTAGAGTCAGGTTGCAAAGTCTAGACTTCTTAAGGAGCCAAACAATGATTTCCCCTCGGACCACCACTACTGAGCACCTTCTATTGGGATTTCCAGAAGATGCTTTTAATGGTTGACCTTTGAGGAAATGGCAGCCTCGACCCACATATCATATCCAACAACATTCCCAAGCTGAAATTGTCTTCTTCGAAGACTTTGGAAATTTTTGACTGTATTATAAATTATCATTCAACCAACAAAAACATAGCCATGAATGGTAGATGGTGGCATGCACTGTCCTATTGACCCAACTTCATTGCTTTATCCATCTTAACTCTCATTTGTGACTTAAAGGGGTTTGCCCATGAAAGAAAGTTCTCAAATTATCACCCCCTAGTGATGATTAAACAATAAAGATAATTTTAACCCCTTACTTACAAGGACTGTAGACACTTAGTTGCAGTACCAATACAGGAGTGAAGCAGATTATACATACAACCCATGCGTTGAGTGGTGCAATAGACCTGGTGCAGCGGAGAGCAAGATGTTGGCCATCTGTCAGAGAGTACTATCTACACAAGCAGCCCGAGTGTCATAAGTGTCCTATAAATGATAGTCCAACCACCGGATTCCCAGAAGACCCTGAAAACTGGAGTCCCATGTCCTAATGTTGCTAATCAGACGTCATTGGAAAGAGTAGGAGTTCCACCAGTTTTGACTAAGATACTGTACCCTAGTCTGCATGCAGACATTGGGGCAGATTTACTTACCCGGTCCATTCGCAATCCAGCGGCGCGTTCTCTGCGGTGTATTCGGGTCCGGCCGGGATTCACTAAGGTATTTCAGCTGCGCTGAAGTTCCCCTGAATGCACTGATCTTCACCAAGCCGGACCAAGTGAATTTTAAAATGCGGCGGTTGTTCCGAACCTGTTGGGTTTTCGTTCGGCCATGCCCCTGATTTCCGTCGCGTGCATGCCAGCGCCGATGCGCCACAATCTGATTGCGTGCGCCAAAATCCCGGGGCAATACAGGGGAAATCTTCGCAAATCGGAAATATTCGGGTAACACGTCGGAAAAACGCGAATTGGGCCCTTTGTAAATGACCCCCAATAACTTGAAGATAAGAAAAGACATGGAAATCATAAGGCCTCTTAGTAAATTTATCCCAACACAACAAATACCAAGAGGCTATAGCTTCCTGCTCATCCATAGATTCCTATAATATTGGACCCCGAACCTGGGGGCTTCATAGCAAATCTATGGTCTTTCTTATTTGGTGGCAAGCCTCAGCTTGGATCTGTACTAGGCTCTCCATCAATTTTTTGTTTATAGTACCTGTCTCTTTTTTACGGTCCCTGAGTTACAAATTACACATGTGAACCTCTATAAGAGACCAAGTTCTAAAAGGTTCTGTATATTCCTTAATATACTATAATTAAGATTATTCACCTAAAACAGGAAATCCAGGAACAGTCCAAGGCCATGTCACCCAGTGCTACACCTCTCCATCTGCCATTAATGTATATGGTAAAATGTTCCATAGCTCCAGCCCCGGAGGCTCTCACCTGTTTCATTTGACAGCAGCGGTCCTATAAACAGGTGCAAACAGTCACATCTGCAGGACGCACATGGATACTTTGTCGTATAAAGTTTCAAAACAAAGGAAATATACACATATAAAAAAATTACCTGCGAAATGGAATTACCTAATAAATTCCCGAGACATTCGAACCTAGGGCTTATATATAGTGTTTTCATAATTCATTGCTGACTTATATATTTCTTAAAGGGCACTCATATCTTCTGAGCTTAGCTACAGACACATATCTATAGAGACTTAAAGGGAACCTGCCATTCAAATGAACCCCCCAAAATAATAACATTGCCCTGATCCCTTAATGCTTCCTTTCCATAGCTGCAATGTTAAACAATCAGTATATAAACTTATATGTAACTCACCTGAGGTGAGTCCAATCATTGTTCCCCGCACTGCCCTGAATCCCTGTTCCGGATTGAGAGGTCTCACTGCTAAGACATGCTGGTGGTATGGAACTAATACTTAGGGACCATCTGCCAATATTCACAAATGCTACACAATACCTTGCTGGAACATTTAGAAAGGGAGAGACAGACATTGGTTATTTGTGACATGGCTCTGCTACATCATTAACCACTCCCTCATGAAGGAAGGGGCTCAGAGAGTCATTGTGAAGAGAGATGAGCCTTCCTCCTCACCCCTTCCTCAGGAATTATCTTCAGGGGAACTTGTAGTGTCAGTTGTAGGGTTAGATGTTTCAGCCTCAGTGAGGAGGCAGGATTAGCAGCGTCAGCATCAGAGAGGAGGCAGGGTAGCTAGACTGTATTCTGCAGCTCCCCACCTCCATGAATGGAAAGAAGGACATCAATAAAAGCCTTTTTAGAAGAATTCTGTCTCTAATCCCATGGATAGAGGCATCAGTGCAACATATAGAAACACATCTAAAAGATATTAGGGGTCATTTACTAAGGGCCCGATTCGCGTTTTCCCGACGTGTTACCCGAATATTTCCGATTTGCGCCGATTTTCCCTGTATTGCCCCGGGATTTTGGTGCAACCAATCGGATTGTGGCGCATCGGCGCTGGCATGCACACGATGGAAATCGGGGGGGGCGTGGCCGAACGAAAACCCGACGGATTTGCAAAAACCGCCGCATTTAAAAAAAAAAAAGGGTCGTGGGACTTGGTGAAGATCAGTGCATTCCGGGGAACTTCAGTGCAGCAGCGCCACCTGGTGGACGTTGGAGGAACTGCCTTAGTGAATCCCGGCCGGACCCGAATCCACCGCAGAGAACGCGCAGCTGGATCGCGAATGGACCGGGTAAGTAAATCTGACCCATTGTGGTGCAATTACTAAGAATAGTGCAGTCTGTACTATGTGCAGTTACCTGTGTAGTGTGCAGGGGGTGCCAGATTCAGGATTTGTGTCTCACATTCTTCATGATCCTGGCGCCCCCTGCCCTGCTCCAACAGAGTGCACCATTTCTTTTCTGGTGCACCTTTAACATGGGGCGTGCAACACATTTCTGTCGCACTTTGCATGACAAATCTGGCGCACAGTCCGACAGAAATTTGTGTCGCATGAAGAATAGTTGCGACACAATCAGAAGCAACGTCTCCTCCATTCTCGGATGCAGGATTTTGGACTGGATTTTGAGGTCTTTTTCAGTCCCAAAATATGTTAAAATAATCTAAGGCTGATCCTCAGGATTCCCAGACCTTCTACTACTAACAACAAAGTTCTGATTACTCATCTCTCCAGGGACAATACCGAATGCCGTCTGATGGGAAGTCCTAGCCTCTTACCCAAAGCCTGACGTTGACCTAACCTTGCACCTCAGATCATTCTGCATTCCGTGTTTATTTTCCTTAATCGTCTAATGTAAACATTAGGAATAAAATAGAGAAAACAAGTAATTCTATGAAGGGCGACTCAACCACCTTGTGCCATTATGAAGTTTGTTGTTATAATTAATCATGGAGTCTTTCATCCAAATCTCTGTAAAAAAAAAAAAAAAAACACGTCTCCCGGACAGACACTTCATCATCATAAATATGGCTGGACTGGGATTTTCACGATTGCTCTTCCTGTTTGAGATGTAATTTGCACACAAGTAGCTGTTACTTATAGCCGTCAGTCTTCCATATACTTCATTAACCTTCGCTGCCCTGTTGTTTAGAGCTGACAAATCCTTCTTTATGCTGTGTAAATTCTCGAGAATTTGATGTCCTGCTCTCACTCGTAGTCACAGCGAGGGTCCCTACATCCGACAGCTGAGGTCAATACTTGCCGTCAATCAGTCAGAATTCACCCAGAGCGTAACATATTTCTTAATATAGCACACAGATTTTCTGCAGCACTTTGCAATTCAGGGGAAGCGGATGAATCAGATATGGAATATTCTAGTATCCCACCTAGAATTTCTATAGACGGATGGAAAGTGCATGTGAGAACATGGAGTGAAGAGAGAGGGACAGATTTACTTACCCGGTCCAGTCGCAATTTCGTGGTGCGTTGTCTGACAAGGATTCGGGTCTGCCGGGATTCACTAAGGTCGTGCGTCCGATATCCTGCACGTGTCGCTGCTTCGTCAAGGTCCGCCGGAGTTCACCTCCTTCTTCCTGGTGCATGTAAGTGCTTGATCGTGCCACACATTTTGTTTTTTAAATTCCGCGGTCTTTCCGAAACCATCGGGTTGTCCGACGGCTAGGCCCCCCCCCCCCGCCATGTCTGATCGCGCGTGCCAAAAACCCAGGGCAATTCAGCGCAGAACGGTACAAAACGGAAATATTCGGGAAAACCTGACGGAATCGCAGTCCGTGGACCCTTAGTAAATGTGCCCCAAAAGGTTCCTGAAGGAAATCTACGGAAAATCCATCATGATAAACCAGGGACACTTACTCAGATCCAGCCTCCGGGACTGTGGTCATCTTCTAATATGTGATATTTATGGTCTCCTTCCTTATAAAATCAATGTTTATGATTATGCTAATAAGCCGGAAGGGCTCTGAAAGAATTACTAGAGCCCCTTCGTACTCTGGCTTCACAGGCTGTTACACTGTCTCCCCCTCCTACTTTGCTCCCTCAGCACTGCTCCCTCCTTCTGCCTGATGTAATGTCACTGCAGGAGAGGAAGTTTTATCTCACCACTCCTGCAAAGTGGAACAACCTGTGAAGCTGAAGCACAGAGGGACCCCAAGAGACCTTCTGGCTCATTTGCAAAAAGTTGAATACAAGGAACAAATGAAAGATCTAATATAGAAATATTAGTGGAAATACAAGAAGTTATTTAAAGATTTTAGATGAACAGAGGACATGATAGTAGAGACACTTGCGGTTTACGATCACTTCTGAATGTGTTTTAACCTCTACGACCCTGCTTCAAATTTGACCTCTTCATAGTTTTAGGCTACATGAATATGAACAAAAAAATTGTCGGCATTAACAGCGTGTATTTTTGAAGTCTTTTTTCAAGCATTCTCGGCATATTACGATTAAAGAAGAACACCACAGGGATCGGGATGAAGGGGACTTTAGGTTAGAATGTTTGGTTTTCTTTTTAAACTTACTGGTAGTTTTTCTTTCTTTTCTATACTCAGGATTACAAGGATATATTTTTTTAACCTAAATTTTTTTATTGGATTTTTCTGTCTTTATCAGTACTGCTGTTGTACCTTTTGGTTGGCATTGGATATGACCATAAACTCAATCCTATGGTCGAACAGATCTTCCTGTCTGCTCAGATTCCTCTGATGTGTACTCCAGGGGTGGAGGCACTTCCTGTTCAGAAACTGTAGAAAAGACCAGTTCTACAGACAGAATAAGTGTCTTGATCCAAGGGTGGAGGGACATAGCAGTACTAAGTGTGTGATTGATTAGGTAAGACAGCAGAGCTGAGGGTGTTGTTAGAAATCTTATATCCATCATATGACTCTAATTTGTCTCGTCTCATGACTTTTTTTTATCTATGTGTCAGATATTATGAGAATAGCACACATCAGGAAGTATCAACTCAGCTAGTGCTCGCCCACAGAGCTAAATCTTACAGTGATAGGAGCAAAAGCAGTAATAAAACTGCTAAAGTAAGTAAAATTGCAAAGTAAGGGGTTAAAAGTTATCTTTATCATGTTAGCATTACTAGGAGATGAAGATTTCAGAGCCCCTTTAATGTTTTATTGTAGAATACAATGGGGCTCATTTACTAAGGGTCGCGCTGCTCACTTTTGTCGGACTGCTTGCCGACTTTTTTTGGGGATTGCACAGCTGGGACAGGTATTTAACAGGTGTCTGCACTGGGATTTTGGTGCACATGATCCTTTTTTGGCTTACATGCAACAGAAATTGTGGGGTGTGACTATAGATGGTCCGACTGATTCGGTCTGAGCGCACGATTTAACTTCAAAATTATATCGCAAACCCAAAGGAAGAAGATTGAGTTTCTGCTAAGAACTGAAACCTTCTGCTCAGAATAAAGATAATATAGGTTAGAAACCCACTAATTGCAAAATAATAAAATATCCTTATGCCTTATTGCTGCTTCTTTAGCTGGAAAAAACCTTTTAAAAATGTTGTAGATATTTTTTAAAGAAAACCTGTCATCACGAAGGGCATTTTTCAGTGATGACAGGTTGCAAAAAGGTGTGAAATGCTAAATATGAATCATGTTTTGCTTAGTTTTGACTAGTTTTACAATCCTTTAGTTTATCTTACCCGGCTCCCTGCCAGAATTCTGTGCTGAGTCCCTATGGGGGCACTTAAAATGTAAACAGTCATCTGCTCAATCACATCCCTCCTCCCATCAGTGTCTCTCCTCACTCCTCTTCAAATGAGCCCCTTCCACATCTTCTCTCTACTCCTCCCCCCCAGCAAACGACCATTCAGATTTTAAGTACTGTCCTTCCCCAAGGACTCAGCACAGGATTCTGGCAGGGAGCCAGGTACCAAAAAGTAAAGAATTGTAATGAAGTAAAACAATTTAAAGACTAACCAAAACATGATTTGTTATGAGCAATAAATGCCCTATTGGAACCTGTCAGCACTGAAAAATGGCAGGTGATGATGACAGGTTCCCTTTAAGCTCATTGAGTTAGAATACAAGCAAAAGTTTGGGGGAAAACGGATTAGGCTTATCAAAAAAGTGATTATAAAATGACATAAAATCGTGCAGGATGACTGTACCTACATTCTGATACAAGATGAAGGATGTATAGTAGAAGACATGAGATGGGCTGGTCCAGAATGTAGACCCATCAAAGACAACATTTCAATGTCAGCATCTTGAATACGACATTTCAAATACTGAAACCCAATGAAGCCAAGTTCCACAATTCTCCCTTCATTTCTGAGACAATTTCCCATTTTTTTGCATTTTTCAGGCTGTGAATGAGCCAAAAATATGCCATTATCCTAAACACTAATTAAACATCCCTCGTCTGAATCTCGCCCTTCACCATTCAACCCATCTTCTCCATTTCATCGTCTACAAAGCCTTTCTGTTCATTCATCTCTAGGTTGATGTAGCAGAACATGTGCGCACAAAGCTTAAAAAACAGAGGCGAAAAAAGATGGGAATTAAGAGGAGTGTTTAATACGGGATTGAAAAGAATCAAGTATATGCAAAACAAAGATAAAACATAACAACAAACCACTCAGTCAATTTGTGGAAAGCTAAACAGCTGGCAGTGAATGTACAGCAATTACTTGTATTTCATGGCACTTTAGATTGCGAGAAACAGATGGACATATCTCTATAAGACGTATCAGGCTGAAAAGCTGCGCAGGAAGTTCAGAGGAGAATTCACACTCTATACGCCATAAACATAGGGATTATTTGCTGCCGGCACACGTGCGTTTCAGCTTTGGAAAATTGAAAACATATTTATAGATCAAAATCCATTCATTGGGGATAAGGGAATAAGAACTTTATGCTGTAGGCATTTATTGGATGGTAAACGAGGGTTGTTGGGGGGGGGGGGCACTTAAAATATTTCCCATCTGTAAGACTACAACATCTCTTTAGTGGGTTTGCATGGCAATGTCCTCTCCATTTCACAAATTTTGACAATATAATATTGTTAAACATTGTAGTAATACTCTGAAGAGAATACCACCACTGGCCACACTAAAACTCAAAGCGCATAAGGGAGCACTGTCTCAGCCTGGAGAAAACAAGGTTTAATCACCAGAGGCTACAGAGCTTTTTTACTATGAGAACTGTCAATCTGTGGAATAGCCTTCCTCAGGCGCTGGTCACAGCAGGGACAGCAGAGAGCTTCAAGAAAGGTCTAGATGCCTTCTTACTTCTAAATAACATTAACGGTTATGTCATATAGAATTGTCCCCTTAAATCCCTTCCTCGTCCAATCACTTCCCATCCTTGGTTGACCTTGATGGACAAGTGTCTTTTTTCAACCGTATGAACTATGTAACTACCAAGAATGCTAACTCACGTTTATTTCAAAATGAGTCTTTATTTAAAAACTAGGAGAGGCAGGGGGCGCAATAGCAGACTCCTTAAAAAAAATGATACACACATGTGAGCTACAATCACACACAGTATAGACACACCATATATACATACATACAGCATATACACATCACATATACACACAAACATCAAGTACACACATACATACAATACCGTATACAGACATACAGCATATACACAAACCTACAAATACAGTATATAAACGCCACACACACATACCATATTCACACCCAATACCCTAGATGCCCGGGCCGCCTGACACTGTGGGCCTCATAGCAGCTTGTATGGCTGCTACCCCTGTAGTTACGCCGCTTCTGCTACACCTGCCATGCAACCTGTGATATTACTAGCAAAGGACAAGGTGAACTGGAGTGGGGTGCAGAGAAGGGCAATAAAAGTAATGAAGGTTATAGGTGGATTAGAGTACAAGGACAGGTTGTCACACTTTGAGTTGTTTTTGTGGTACATTTACATTGTACAAATACTTGAACGGACAGAAAAGGGATCATGCTTATAAGATTATAACATCTAGGTTTGTTACAAAGACAATGGGAATTCTTTAAACCTAGAGGAAAGATGTATCACCATTGTCACAGACAGGATTCTTTACTGTAAGAGCAGTACGACTAGGAAACCGCAGGATGTTGTGATGCATTAGAAGCTGGATACGTTGTAGAGGACCCCATCACATAACATCAAAATGTATGGGTACTAACTAATTATATTGCAGCCCCCTCACCCCCATGGATTAGTTATATGCAGTCCTCTTACCTCCATGGATTATATGAAGCCCCCTTACCCGCATGGATTATATGCAGCCCCTTCCCTATGTATTCATAATATGCAGCAACCCCACCCCTGTGGATTATATGCAACCCCCTCACACCCATGGATTATGGATTATGTGCACCCCCCTAACCCCCATTAATTATTTGCAGCCCCTCATGGATTATGTGTAGCCCCCTCACACTCATGGATTATGTGTAGCCCCCTCACACTCATGGATTATGTGCAGGCCTCCTAACCCCCATGAATTATATGCAGCCCCTTACCCCATGGATTATATTTAGCCCCCTCACACCCATGGATTATTTGAAGCTACCTAATCCCCATGAATTATATTTAGCCTGCCTCCCCCTTCCCCCCATGGATTCATTATATACAGCCCAAGCAACCACCCACCCCCATGGATTATATGCAGCCCCTCCTCACCTCAGGCCTTTGCCCAGGTCCAGTGCTGCTGTACGGCACCAGCGCTTGCCTGGGCCCAGCACTTGCCTGGGTATGCTGGGCGCTGACGGCTGTGCCCTTTAGGGTTATTTTCCAAAAACCAGAAAACTTAAACTGCCCTTCTTATCACTTTCTTTAGAGAACTGCAACGAAGGCATCTTCCTCTGTTCAATAAAATGTTTTATCCATTAACGAGTTGTCATAAAACATACTGAACTCTCCTCCGCTGCCGGCTCTGCGCAGATATTTTATGCTCTCTTGAGCAAATAGTTTTTTTTCCCCTTTTTTTAAATAACTAATTGCAGTGCGATTCAAAGATTTTTTTTTGTTACGGAGGAGAAAAATCTAATGAAATATAAATTTCATTTGTCCGATCGCTGTAGAATTTAGGTAACTACAATATCTTCCAATTATCATGAGGCGAAATGCCGGAGGCAAAATCAATACATTAATCTGTATTGGCGGCACCATTAACTCGGTGTCACGGCCGTGTTTTTCAGGAGACAATACAGAAATTATACATGAAAGATTTCCCCGAGCAGTAACTCACACTTTCATTAGGCAATGCAGATGAGCCCAGAGAAATGTTTTTAAAAATACATAAATGACGTTAAAAATTGATCACGCCGAGAGGGACGGAGAAAGAATATAATAGGCCCGATGTAAAAAGAAGCTGAAGCTGCGGCTGCTGGGAGATAGAAGACTACGGAGATCCAATAAAACAGCAATCACAAGTGTCAACCGGAAACGGGAAAGAAATTCATTGGGTTAATAAATCAGACATTGGTTACACAGAGAAAACGCAGAAAAATATTGAATTCTACAACCGCCCCAATCGGCAGAAACTTACTTAAACGGTGTGTTTTCATTATATATATATATTATGGTATCCCTATAAATAGGGGGGTTGGCCACTACTAGAAAACCTTATCTGGGTAAGTACAAGATCCTAAGAGGATCGACCATATTGTACTTATGCTGGTAAAGTTTGTTTTAAGGTCACATGACCTGCCAGCAGGACTTCCTGTGATGTTCCCTGTCCTGCTGGCTTCCAGCAGATGGAGGAGGCCATGCAGTTATTAAATGTCTTCTTTGTAATATCCATTCCCATATCAGTGGTTACCGTATGGGGTGTGCCAGAAACAGCCATATGTCCCTTAAACCACAAATATAGGAGTGGTTATGATGGAGTAGGCGTGCTTACAGTAATGACTGAATGGCCTCCTCCATTCCCCTGAACTCAGCAGGACACAGGGCATCACAGGGTGCCATCAATAGTGCCCTATACAGTGTAATGAGATTGGTAATGATAAAACACATTGGGGCACATTTACAAAGGGCTTTGTGCCGATTTGCAACGCACTTTAGTTAGACGGTTCACGTTCTTCATGGCTAAAACGGCTTGCACAGGTATTTAAGAAGTGTCTACACTGCGATTGTGGCACACGTGACCCTTTTGTAGTGCCTCTGCGCTGGCTTCCATGCGACACAAATTAGGGAGCATGCCATCGGTCGGTCCATGCGCCATATTTAAGTTTCAAATTGTGTCACACGTCCTATGTTAAAGGTGCACCACAGATGGTGACCTCTGCCAGGCCAGTGCGGGGAAGCGACACATTCATGAATTCTGGTTGCACAATCTCAGTGAATCGTCGAATAGACGAACAATGCACCATTGTAAATATGCCCCATTGTGAGATTAATACTAATAGCAGTAGATGAGTATGCTGATTTTTTCTTTTGTATAAATGAAGTCTGCCTTACATTTACATGGTAAAGAACATAGGTAGCAGAAGCAGGGGAGTAGGCTCAAATTGAATTCCGCAATGACCTACCCACGATTAGTAAGGACTGAAATTCATTTAACTAGGAACTGTGATAAAGATGGTTCTGTAAGAAACAGTCTAGGCCATGGATGGTGAACCTTTTGGAGATAGAGTGCCCAAAGTACAACCAAAAGCCACTTATATGTTGCAAAGTGCCAACATGACAACGTAAGCAGTAACTTATTGATCCCTGCTGTATCACAGGTTTCAATCGTATAGGTGTCCTGAGTTCACCAATACAATAGAAAGATGCTGGAGTACTTGGATTCAGGGTCCCCTGAAAAGGAACAATCAGGGTTCCCTGAGCAGGCGCTCTACACTTTCTTGTTCCCTCCAGTAGCCCTGGAAGCTAAGGATGTTGCTTTAAAATGGCGCTGAGCATGGCACGTCCTGGGCTGTATTGGACTGCAGGAGGAAGCTCGTAGTCCTGTCTGGCAAACTCTGTGCTGGGATGATGGCCTTGGTGCCCACAGAAAGGGCTCCGAGTTCCATCTCTGGCACCCGTGGTCTAGGCAATCCAAGTATTGGAATGATGGCAACAACAGGTAACATGCTGAGTTTAAAAGAAAATCGGCCAAAGATAATAGGACAGTAGCAGAAGGTGAGTATGGTAAACTTGATAGAGGAAGCGACAGGTTCACAATTCCAAAGGGATGGAGCTGGATGTGCCAAAGACAACATAATGAGGTCGATAAAGATAAAACAGCTATCACTTTGCTTTGTCAGAATTATAGCAAAAGCAGCAGATGAAGATGCTGATTTTGAAAGAGGCACTGACCAGTTGTATAAGTGAAGTTTAGGGCTACATGTACCATGGACGGTCATCTGAAGTCAGTGAAAGCAAAATGTAATTTATTCAATCATATTATGGGAATGGTTACAGCAGCAGCAGATGATTTGGCTAAATTTGAAGTGAGCTGTGAGCCTACTCCCTTAAATTAGTAGGGTCTTGATCGGATTAAACGCTGTCTAGACTGATCCAGTCTGATTTTCCTGGACTTTCTGCCCGTACCGTACCGGGCAACGGCAGTGCATGGGGAGAGGGGGAGGAGGTGAGCGCAGCTCACCCCCGCCCCTCTCCATAGGAAGTAATGGGGCACGGCGCCGTATTACGGCAAAAGATAGGACAGGTCCTATCTTTTTCCGGGTATGGAGCGGTACGGTGCCGCACGTGTGCCCATTAACGTGCGCCCATTAACGTGTATGGAGGACGTATATCGGCCATATATACATCGGCCGTATATATGTCCTCCATATGTTAGTGTGAATGTAGCCTAAAGTAGCAGATGAGTGTGTTGAACTTGAAGTGAGCAGTGACTTGAACACTAGTGTGCGTAAGGAATGGGCTTCATCTAACCGGGAGGGTGTTGTGAAGTTGGTGCTAAAAAAATACAGTCAAGAAGATTGGAATATGGGAACTAGTTTTTGAGGGAATCAGTTATTGGTTGCTTATGTTAGAGAAAACTGTATAGCACACAGATTTATGACTTCCCTACTAGTTTTCTGGCAGAGAAGCCATAATGTTTTGTGGAAGAGAAGGCACATGATTCTCCTCCTGGCAGTTTTTGGGCTTCTTTGACCAGGACACCACTTTGGGCGTGTTGGGGTTAAGACGGACAGTGCACTTTCTGTAAAATCAAGAAGAGGAGATGGGACAGGTGCAGGGCGAGCCATGGTGTGAATTACTATAGTTTACGGTGGAGACTATAGCTAAAAAATAATAATCCGTTCAGACCTGGTCAACAAGAACTGGTGATACACTGGTGATACACGGAACTAGTGGAGTTTTTACCCATATCCATATAAGAGGCCGCAGCCAACGCGGGGAATTTTAAGACTGCCAATTTGAATTCTCCCAAAAGTGTCGGAAAACTCTCCACGATGTATTAAGACATTTTTGGGTGCAATTTACAATAAAGATTTCTGACTTAAACAAATTGATAACCCCAATATCTTTACCCTCTGTAAACACTTGTCCGAATCTCGTAGGTCTCCACCGGTAGGGGGATAAGTAAATCATATTACACGTGTTGCAGTTTGAGTAAGACACAAACACGAGTTAAAAATGAATGTGCTCTAAATGTTTGTTTAATGGTGCATAGGTCATTAAATCCCTCACAAATAGCATAATTTGCATAATTAGCATTCAGATTATGTAAAGCTCATTAAAAGTGTGAGAGGAGAAGAACCATTAAAATCACCTTGACTGCAGCTAAACTGCAAGACAAGAAATAGCAGAGTGTATTTTTGATGGTAAATTTCAACTTACCATATATACCAGAATATAAGCCACACCAAATAAAAGCCGAGGTACCTGATTTTAACACAAAAACCTAGGAAAACCTATTGACTCAAGTATAAGCCTAGGGTGGGAAATGCATTGGTCATAGCCTTCAGCCAGTATATAGGAAGCCAGCCTCTGCCCCCCATCATGTAGTCAGCCAGCCCATACCCCTTAGTGTATAGCCAGCCCATGCCCACCAGCATATTACCAGCTATCCCCTCCCCCTAGTATATAGCCAGCCCATGCCCCCCAGTATATAGCCAGCTAGCCAATGCCCCTCATTAGCCAGTCAGCCCATGCCCTTCAGTATGTAAACATCAAGACTATGCACCTCAGTATATAGCCAGTCAGCCCATGCCCCCAGTATATAGCCAGCACATGCCCCCTGTATATAGCCAGCCAGATCATTCCCCCCAGTATATAGCCAGTCAGCCCATGGCCCCAGTATGTAGCCAGCCAGCCCATTCCCCCCAGTATATAGTCAGCCAATTCATGCACCCCAGTATATAGCCAGCCAGCCCATGCCCCCCAGTAGCCTGCCAGCCCATGCCCCTCAGTATGTAGGCAGTCAGCCCATGGCCCCAGTATGTAGCCAACCCCATGCCTCCAGTATATAGCCAGCATATGCCCCCAGTATGTAGACAGCCAGTTCATGCCCCCCACTATATAGACAGCCAACCCATGCCCCCCAGTAGCCTGCCAGCCTATGTGCCTCAGTACATAGACAGTCAGCCCATACTCCCAGTATACAGCAAGCCAGCCCATGCCACTCAGTATATAGCCAGTCAGCCCATGACCCCCAGCACCTCAGTATATAGCCAGTCAACCCATGCCCCCCAGTATATAGTCAATAAGCCCATGCCCCCCATAGATAACCAGTCAGCCCATGCCCCCTATTATATAGCCAGCCAGCGTTTGCCCCCTATTATATAGCCAGTCAGCCCATGCCCCCAGTATACCGCCAGCACATGCCCCTAGTATATAGCCAGCCAGCTCATGCCCTCCCAGTATATAGCCTGCCAGGCTAATATGTTCCTCAGTACATAGCCTGTTAGCCCCTAGTATGCCTAGCACAAAGAAAAAAACTAATTACTAACCTTTCCGATGGCCCCCTCCTGTAGATCTTCTTCTTCACTGTCTGTGGTCACTGGTCCTTACGCGCTGACTGCACACGCACTATGATATCAGCCACCTGCTGATTGTCCACGATGAGTACACAAGGACCTAGTATGTGTGCCGCCATTACACAAGACCTGTCGCTTCCGGCGCACACACTATTATGCCATAGTTCATGGTCGACCAGCATGCAAGGACCTGTGACTGACCACTGACAGCAATGTCGGAAAGCTGGGTATTAACTTTTATTTTTTTATAAACCCAAATACAAGCCGAGTTTGGGTTTTTCAGCACATTTTTTGTGCTGAAAACCTCGGCTTATACTCGGGTATATATGGTACTTAAATATTTTTTATTTTAAAGTGTTAAAATGCATGACCTTGATGGGCAAGGTCATAGTTAATGGCACTAATGGGGGTCCCAGTAGTTAGACCCTAGTTACCTACTCGGGGCAGTAGAGTGGTAGAGTTCATTCAAAGTTTCAGCTTGGGTCCTATAGTTTCTGTGTATTCTTATGCCATTCCCCCAAAGTTTTGCTTCTGGACAAACTTAAATAAGTCCTTTCCTTAGAAAAATGTAATGTATCCCCTCAAACAACGATTTAAACAAAATCAAATCAAATATCATATCCCATCCGGGAGTGAATCAGTGACATTTTTACTAATGTCCTCCTTTGTTCAGGGGAATAATATCCTCATTGAAATGGATATATCATCCACATTCGTATCATAAAAGCAATTTCTTCAATTTGGTAAAAGAGAGAAAAAAAAGTTGTATAATGTTTCAGTGAATCACTTTCTTATTCCGCAGGATAATATCTCTGTGATAGAACAAACTGGAGAAATCCACCCAATAATACCCCATAATGCTGATAAATTGGCAAGTTTGGGTAATTGCTTCATAAAGTTATAACTATTAGGGCTGCATCCTACCCGTCATTTCACATTATTTCTGAATAGATGAAGCACAGAATACGAGAAGCAAAATGTTCTCCGTTTCAACAAGCCTTGAACTCGGAATATATTAGGACATGAAGATTTGGAGGCAAAGTACAGTATAATGTAACTATGCAAAGTTATAGGAGGAATTTGCAAAATGGATCTGGTGTCATTTTCTAAAACCTTAGGATAGGTCATAAGTACTGGATATGCAAAGTTCAACATCCCCACATCCAACCAATGATGCCATTACCAGCACAGATAATGCCATTCTCTGTGTATTGACCAATTTCTGCTCAGCTAATTTTTAACAGACTTATCATAACTTGCCGAATGGTTCTTTCTGCAGAGTCAGTTCTCTTGGCTGACCCGGGTGTGTGTTCTCTGGAAAGATACGCTTGTGCATTGGAGCTTATTGTGCGTCTCAGCTGTGGGTTTAGAGATGGACGGCCGAGACACTAAGCTGCTGGGGGCAGCATCCAGGAACTCCTTTAAATATTTGCACCATCCCCACTAGTTTCACTTATATCCTGGCACTTGTTGCTCTATTTCTACTTTGTTGTATTCTGTGTATCCGACTAAGTTTTTGACTACTCTTTTGTCTATCGATTCTGTACCTTGGCGCGATCTAGGTTTGACCTGGTCATCCTGACTACTCTTGTTTCTGTCCTTCTGTTTGTCCCTCTGTGATGGTTTGTATCTGTAATGAGCAAATACTCAGAGTAGGGATCGTCTTCAGGTTTTCTTTTTGATGATGTTTTCAATGCTACCATTTTTAGGACTGTAAGACCTTTTGATCACTTTTTATAGATTTTTTTTATATTTTTCAAAATGACATACTTTGGGCACTATTTTCCTTTACGGGGTTAAACGCAGTGAAAAAATGTTATTATATTTTGATAGATCAGCATTTTCGGATGCGGCAATACTTATTGGGGCAGATTTATCAAGCTGTCTGCAAGTCAGAATATTTCTAGTTGCCCATGGCAACCAATCACAGCTCCCCTTTAAAATATTCATGAGCACTGGTAAAATGAAAGCTGAGCTGTGATTGGTTGCCATGGGCAACTAGAAATATTCTGACTTTCAGACACTTGATAAATCTGCCCCAATGTGTTTATGATTTTTTTCTGTTTATTTATATTTATATGAGTTTTAGGGAAAGGGGGGGAGGTGATTTGAATTTTTAGGTTTTTTTATTATATATATTTTTTTCCTTTTTTAAATTTTCCTTTCACTATTTATCAGACCCCCTAGGGTACTTTAACCCTAGGTTGTCTGATCGGTCCTACCATATACTGCAATACTACAGAATGGCAGTATATGGGGATTTTCTACCTCATTTAATAAAATGTGCAAATCACACATTGTAATGAATGGGTAAAATCTTCGGAAGACCCGAGGCTGTCATGGCGATCCTCGCCAAGATGGCGGCACCCATGCACTGCCATCTTTTTGAAGCAGCCGGCAGCTCTGCCGGCGACGAACAACGGGATGGCACCCGTGAGCCCTCTCCATGCATCGGGACCCGACGCACGCCAGTAACAGTATGGCGAGTCGGTTAAAGGGGTATTCTCACGAAGACAAGATTCTTATATATACATAGGATAACAAAATAAGGTATTCTCTAATTAACAAAAATACAGTTTTCACGGATACAATTCCAACATGTCTCTATCAGTCCTGGTGTTTATATTTTGGTTGTTCCTGGATACGACCCTAAATTTTCTGACTATGGTCAGATTCTTCTCATGAATAGCTTCTCTTGTCTGCACACTGCAGCACTTTCTGACAGCAAATAGCGTGCAGAGACCTACTCCACAAGCTACTGTGTGTGTTATAGGTGAGTTAGCTAAACCTGTGTTTTATTGATTAGGTGAGGGAGCAGAACTGAAAGTGTAATTGTGTTTTATATCCATCTCATTGATCTAATCATCTCTCATCTCTGATCTGTCTCATCTCTCTTTTTTTACGTACCATATGCTAGCGGAAGGTTCAGCTAAATAAAAGTGTAGCTAACCCTATACCCTGATAATCTGAGCACATTGTCAGCACACAGCATCTCATAGCACAGAGGAATCATGAAGTGTCTGCTTAAAGAGTCCTGGCCCACACCCTGGAATCTTACACTGACATCACTGAGTGATAGGAGCTAAAACAGCAATAAAATTGAGTAAAATTGTAAAGTAAGGGGTTAAAATGATCTTTATTGTGTAAACATCACTAGGGGCTTAACATTTGAGAACATTCATTCATAGGAAAAGCCCTTTAAAGCAAGGTTACTCAAGAGTTTCTTTTACAAGATGACTCCCATAAAAAAAAAATACAATAATTTTTCAACTAGGCATCCTGCAAAGCCCCCAGTAAATAAAAAAGTAAACAAAATATGGTTTTCAGAAGTTAAGTATGAAAAATGTAAAACCATTTGAAGGATAAAATATACTTTGTCTTAACTTGGAAGTTTTTGGAAGGAAACAATAAACAACACATAAAATTGTTGGGGTACATTTATTAGGGCTTGTATGCCCTAATTGTATTTCCCCCATGATGTCACCTTCACGTCGAGGGGCAGGAAGGAGGGCTCGGCTGGCCTCAGGAATGCCCTATGCCACAGCCATAGCCTGTGCCCATTCAGGTGCAGGCTAATGGTATGTGCCGTCGAAGCAGTGCGCCACTGGGCTTTATCAGGAGGCCAAAGCAGCCTGATAAATCCAGTGGATGTCGGAGGTCGGGGGCAATATCATACAGTGGAGCTAAGAGCCCTCTACTCAAGTAAGAGGATAATAGTAAAAAATAAATCCCCTCGTCCAGGACTTTAAACAGTGTTAAATGGAACCTGTCATCAGACATTGGCCTAATAAACCACTAGCCATATTGTAATGGGTCACACAGACAACAGAATCTAAAAGTCTCTATGGGAAGAGGTTAGCGAACTTCAATAAGAAGGACACTGGCCCTTTAAATCCTGAGAAGTCGGTGCGTGCTCTAGCAGCAGGCAGAAGGCACGCGGCCTACAAGCCTGGACCCGAAGCACAGCCAGGAGCCAGGAGAGGTAAGTCCGGGCAGGAGGACGGGGACAGGCACACAGCAGAGCTCGGGTATACCCGCGATCTGCAACATGGATCACGGGAGCACCCATGACACATATGTTGTTAAACAGCTTAGCAGCTTCTAGATGAAGTTTATTTCATGACCCAGTGTGGTGGCATCATCCAGAAAATCAACTTTGAAGTGAGATGTAAATTGATTTTATGAAGTCAAGGAGGCGGAGAGTTTAAAACTGAAGTCAAGCTTTAACTTGGCTTAGAACATCCCCTTCACTGTAATTGATGGTCCTGCATCCAGGGACATCATTGATCAGATCTCCGTTGCATGATGTCAATCACAGGGAGGTGGTGGTCAGAGGCTTCCTTCCTGACTTTATACATCAAAATTACATCTCACATGAAAGTTGATTTTCTGGATGATTGCACAAAGCTGGGCCATGTTCAACTGCGTGGCAACTTACTGGTAATGGTTTGTTAAGCTGATTTCTGATGACAGGTTCCCTTTAACAAGTAAGCTATAGAGAGGTAGAGGCCTGTTCTACAGATGTATTTCCAGAACTCATACTCACGGTTCCAAGTTTTCATTTTGAGGCAACGAACACTTTGTGAGATTTAGCTTATGATAAGAGATTAAATCCTCGCCTGATGGTGATTGATAAGTATCCGGGCCGACCGTCTCTCTCCTCCACATCATTCCCGTCTTTTCTAACGCCGGAGTCTGCCTTTTCGAGTGAAGCGTATAACATATAAATCGTATCAGACTATGGATCTGTCAGACGGGCAGTGATGGATCTCTGGGTGCGGGGAGTTATTCACTCTCTATTCATCATTAACCCAAAACCGGGGCCGGAGGAATTTTTTTCGGCAATCATAAGATCTTTTGTCCTGGCGGCTTCGCGGTTCAGTGATAATCCTATATGATTGAATTGTGTAATATACAGAAAACTAACCTCATCCTTTGCATTAATAAGAAGATATGTGCGGAAATAATTACAGCGCTGTGATTTCCTTCCATTAACGCGGTGGGCGGCTCATCCGCTTTATTACAACCTTCATGTTTAGTCGGTTGGGTATAATTATATGTGTTTTGTAGGTGATAATAAATAAGGGACCAATTTCTAGTCCAATTAATATTTCCAAATTATATAGTAATTACATTTCGAAAAACAGGATTAAAGGGGTGTCCCCGTTTTTGGATATAAATCTTATTTTTGTGTCATGTAAAATGCTAAATATTTTAAGGGGCCCCTAATTATGGTGGTATGTGGGCTACTGCTTAACCCTATACAGCACTCCAACTAAAACAAAAAATGTTACCCTCTGCTTTTATTCTGGTATTATTCCCCTTCTGCTATTCCTCTCTCCATTATCCCAGTTTGAGGTTATAAGTATCATAGTATCATACTTTATACGGTTGGAAGGGAGGGATTCGATGTGGAAGGGATTTAGGGGAAACAATTCTATATAACATAACCATCAATGTTATAAGGTGTAAAAAGGCATATAGACCCTTCTTGAAGCTCTGTGCTGTCCCTGCTTTGACCAGAGCCTGAGGCAGGCTATTCCACAGATTGACAGTTCTCATAGTAAAAAAGCCCTGTCGCCTCTAGTGATTAAACCTTGTTTTCTCCAGACGGAGACAGTGCCCCCCTCATCTTTTGATTTGATTTAATCTGAAACAACTTACCACCATATTTTTTTGTATGGACCATTCATATATTTAAATAGATGAATCATGTCCCCTCGTAGTCGTCTCTTTTCCAGACTAAATAAATCTAGTTGTGGATATGTGGATATACCTCCAATGTCTTTGGAGATCTATGTGTCCTAAATGATGGACAGTCCCATCGAAGCTCCTCCTAAGGGTGTGGCAAAAAGTCCTTTGACAGTTGCTAATAAAAAAGTAGACATCTTTCTTTCTTCTGCTCTGAGTAAAAGCCGAAGCAGGTTTTTAGCTGAATACATCAGCAGTCACTCAGAGCAGATGGGTGGGGCCGACAGTATGAAGACTCGCCCCCAGAATCTACAGAATGGATAAATGTGTTTTAGTCCTGCTGCAACTAGCAACACACAAGGAGGTATAAACACATAGGGCCAGTGCCTAAAATTGTCTGTTGTATTATAAGGCTACACAGGCTGATAGAACCCATAAACAAATAGAACCAGATTATAAATTATGGGCACATCCATATAGCCCAGGCACTGTGGTAGTCCTAATCTCACATGGCCAGGAGAATGCCTTTCCAATGATAGCATTAGATTCGAGAAGTGACTTGTATGGTTTGTATCAATAATGTTGGTAATTATATTACAAAGCAGCAGCAAATACCTTACGATGTGTAGTATTTTGATGCATAGACATTCTTCAGCAGGGGGCGCTGCGTACAGAATTATTTATAGCTTCTAAATTGAGAATGAAGTGATGTTTTTCTACCTGGTTCTAGTCTTTGATGTCCACTGTTGTTCTATTCTTATTACACACAGCAGGACTCACTTTCCACGTCGTAAGGAAACAGCATGAAGACATCTCAGGTTTTATCGATGGATATTACCTGCAGAGAGGTCACTGGTAAAAAAAATCAAGGGAAAAGCTGGCGGATGGAGCTTCTTCTGAACACCTTCTTTCACCTACACCTTAAGGCACACACCGAATACTTAAAGGAATATTCCAAGGAATACAAGTTTCTTAAATGTACTCAGGATAACAAAATAACACATTCTCTAATTCAATGTCATTAACAAAAATACTGCTTTTCACAGATATAATTCCAACCTGTCTCTATCAGCCCTGGTATACCATTTTGGTTAACCCTAGACCCAACCCTGGATCTTCTGAGTTTAGGGCTGGCAGACATCTTTTTCTCCTGTCTGACGGTGCAATGAGCTGGGCTCCTCTCTGCCACCAGACCCCACCCTTGCATTCCAGGACGAGCTCACACAGACACTGACTTCCTGCCGACAGTGTGAGGAGAGTAAAGCTACAAGCTACAGGCAGATAAGTTCTTTATCCATGGGAGCGAGGGGGTATATAGCAGAACTACCTGTGTTATATGTGAGTTAACAAAGAAAAACAATTGGGTCACACTCAGTGTTCAGATAAAAACTTGGAATTGTCTTTATTTGTTCAGGATAAAAAGCACTAAAAATGTACAGCCTTGAGAATATACAGTGCCATATGACGCGTTTCAGACCTATTAAGGTCCTTTGTCATAACTACGTCATAACTGCTACATAACATCTATGACTACGGACCTTAATAAGTATGAAACATGTCAGATAAAAATGTTATGGTTGTACATTTTTAGTGATTTTTATCCTGGATCAATAAAGAAAATACCACCTTTTTATTTGAACACTGAGTGCTGACCGAACTGCTTTATGGAACTTTGTGAAAGAGCTCTGTTACATCATTGGGCAATTCATGTTACATGTCCAGGATGATGTCATCTAAGGTCCTGTTAGATATGAAACACATACCCCTTGTATGCATCTAATCACATGAAATCACAGCATTAGTGCATCTTTAACATAAAGTGTGCAACACAATTCTGTGGAGTCGCTGTACTAAATTTGTCGTAAATGCCAACTAAGCGCTAACACGCCCGTTTAGATGTACATTTTCTCTGTTTTCTCAGCACAGCGCAGCCGCAGACACTTTATAAATATATGTACAAGCTCCAAAGACTTTCTTTGCAGCACAATGTAGGACAGAAAACTAGCGCATCTAGAAATTTAGATCTGGGCCAATGTGCTTCCACACAGACCTCACACGGAGCCATATCACACAGGGCTATTCTATGGCTTCCATAGAGGTACATTGGGTTATACTGTACTCTGACTTTTTCTTCATGATTTGCTTGAGTGCAAAACACACTATAAAGGTGCTTACTGCAGTCCTTTAAGAAAATACTATATAATGAGGACTATAAAGACATGCAAAAGTGCAATAATATCACATTCCCATATCTGCCAACTGCCCCAGATTGAGCGAAAATCATCTTGGATTTTCAGGTGTGTTCTGCTGTTCCCAGGGGTATATCCCAGTCTTTAATTCTATCTGTTCCCTGCTTCCCTATCTGCTCCCTGCTTCCTCATCTGCTCCCTGCTTCCTCATGTGCTCCCTGCTTCCTCATCTCCTCCCTGCTTCCTCATCTCCTCCCTGCTTCCTCATCTGCTCCCTGCTTTAGCATCTTTGCAGTGAAGACAGAAGTACAGAGATAAAACTGCAAAGAATGCAGTAGGGGAGCTACTGGGGGAGGGGGATTGAATATTTGGTGAGTATTTAGGAGCCGCTCGAGGATGGGGTTTGTGAACTGAAAAAGCCTCTCTTTCATTGTTGCAAAAGTTGGGACATCATCCCTGAAAACCAAGCCAGTTGGAAGGAATAGGGAGTAATTATAATGCTCGATGCATGACTGATGTTTGAGGTTCCAGCCGCTTGATATATCCAGCATCCAACCATGCAGCCTGCCGATTTTACGCTAGGTCCTGCCTGTCGTAGAATTGAGCTATAACCTGTGCCAGTTCTTGGCATGGCTCGCTTTACACCCCTCCTCGCCCACTTGTTGTTGAGGTAGTATAAGTGGGGTAGAAATTGTGTACTTATAATGGTTTCTACACCAGTACCAGCCTGGCAATTGACCACCTATGTATTTTTCGGATGAGCTTCATATGGAGCAAAATTTAAGAGCACTAATTTCAGGAGAGATCATGGAGGTGCTGTAAGACCCCCACATACTATGTCCAAATATAGCAAAGAGCAACACAAAGATATAGGGGCTTATTTACTTAGGGTCGCGGATCGCACTTTTGTCAGACTGTTCGGGTTTTCTGGGATTGCGCGGCTTTGTCAGGTATTTAACTGGTGTCTGCGCTGGGATTGTGTCGCACGCAGAATGGATTTTGATGCAGCTGCGTTGGCTTTCATGCAACACAAATTGGGGGGCAGGCCGCCAGACGATCCGTTTGATTCGGACTCAGCACGGTTAAACTTTCAAATTTTATCGCAAAGACAATGCACTTACATGCACCAGGAAGAAGAAGGTGAACTCCGGCGGACCTGAGCAGGGAAACGACACATGCAGGATACCGGGCGCACGATCTTAGTGAATCGCGGCACAGTGCATTATCATCGGACTATGCACTTTTGGTGAACTCCGTTGGACAGGTAAGTAAATGGGGGAGATTTACTTACCCGGTCCATTCGCGATCCAGCGGCGCGTTCTCTGCGGAGGATTCGGGTCCGGCAAGGATTCACTAAGACAGTTTCCCCATGTCCACTAGGTGTCGCTGCTGCGCTGAAGTTCGTCGGATTGCACTGAAGTTCACCGTCCTCCGCTGGGTGCAGGTAAGCGTGTGTCAAGCGACACTTTTTTTTTTAAATCTGATCGCGTCCGCCAAA
The DNA here is from genome assembly GCA_019512145.1 of Engystomops pustulosus. Classification (NCBI taxonomy): domain Eukaryota; kingdom Metazoa; phylum Chordata; class Amphibia; order Anura; family Leptodactylidae; genus Engystomops; species Engystomops pustulosus. The sequence continues at coordinate 1,077,968 of CM033642.1, read as the reverse complement.
ATCCCGGGGTAATTCAGGGAAAATCGGCGCAAATCGGAAATATTCGGATAACCCGTCGGAAAAACGTGAATCGGGCCCTTAGTAAATGACCCCCAATGTGCCCCATAATCTGAGGTTCAGTCTGGAATTGCAATGATAGTGCTGTTTTTAGAAGATTTGATATTTTTACTGTAATGTAATTTATATTTGTGTCTCTTCCAATCAGGTAATGTAAACCTATCCAATTTGTTTATACCTCCAGCCATGGATGTTGCACAAGTCATCTCCCAGCCGGGGAAATTGGACTCCAGGTGACTAAACCCATTGTGAGGACTCTACGTCGGGTTCAGTGTCACCGGGGCCAATCATTTACATATAAAATGGTAATCACCGGTGGATGGCATCTGAAGCGTGTCATTCCCAATCCTTGATTAGATTTTTTTTTTTGCTGTGTTCTGCCAAACTAAAGCATGTGTAAAAACAATTAAAAGTTTCAGATGCAGAAGGGTTTAATTACTGAATTCGATAGAAAATATAACACAGCTGTTCATCTCCAAATGAGGAAACACAAATTAGCATTTTCACAAAAAGGTGAATCTTCTTAAATTCCAGGTCTTGGAACAGAATTTGCCAATTATTCAAAGTCTAATTAAAAGTAGTTATATTGTGCTGTATACCTGCTCATTAGCTAAAACAGACCATGTCTCACTTATGTTACTCTTAAAGGAAACCTACCATGAGGAATCTACTATCAGAAGTAGATGTGATGGTAGATTCCTCCTGCTGCCTCTGCCCTAATCTGTAATATAATAATCCTGGAACCTAATCTAATTTATTAAAAACTTTATTTTAGTAATATGTAAATTACCTGCAGAGGCTATTGGGGCGTGTACTAACCTTAGCTCCCAGTGCCCGGCCAGGCTAGTACGCACCCCAGTAGCCTCTGCAGATAATTTACATATATATACAGTACTAAAATAAAGTTTTTAACAAATTAGGTTAGACTCCAGGATTATTACATTACAGATTAGAGCAGAGGCAGGAGGAATCTACCATCAGATCTACTTCTGATAGTAGATTCCTCATGGTAGGATTCCTTTAAGATGACCTCAAGATGCTAAAAAACATTTATGACAAAAAATGGAAAAAAATTTTTTTAAAAGAGGTTTAAAGAGATTAAAATAGCGAATAGCATTTTAATAGGTCATCTAAATCAGATTGGAGGGGTCCTGGCAGCTGTTTAAGCAGGAGTTACTGTATGAACCTGAGGTGTCCCATCATAGCCAATGTGCCATGTTGAATTTTAGTTTCAATCAAGTGAACACAACTAAGCTGCAATACCATGCACAGCCACTTTTCAAAGTAAGGCGCTGTATTGTGTAAGGAGTGAAGAACGTGTGTTACTAGTCTGAACAATTCTATTACTTTAAACACACTATCCAAGACCTATCAGATATCAATCCGAAGGATATGCCATAAATATCAACCACCTCTCTCCTCTCCTAAAATATAGAAGATTAAATGAGTCCTCTTTTATTCTTTTATCTACTATAGTTTAAAACTCGAAGCTACTCCGTTGGAGGTTGGCATGGCAGACTCTACTGTAGACTTTTCTGATTTTTTAAGTTTTTGGGGGGATTTCCATGTTTCTGTGTTAAGAAGTAAATACATGTACAGGCAGTCCCCGGGTTACATACAGGATAGGGTCTGAAGGTTTGTTCTTAAGTTGAATTTGTATGTAAGTTGGAACTGTATACTTTATCATTGTAACCCCCGGCCAAATTTTTTTGGTCTCTGTGACAATTGGATTTTAAAAATGTTGGATTGTCATAAGAACCAGGATTAACATTAAAGCTTCATTGTAGACACCTGTGATAACTGTTATAGATGATTATTGTAGTCCAAGGCTAAAGTACAGTAAATTACCAATATCCAGAGGTCCGTTTGTAACTAGGGGTCAAATGTAAGTCAGGTGTTCTTAAGTAGGGGACCTCCTGTATACATCTTTCATCAGGCAAAGGGAAAATATTCCCGCAAAAGCACCCTAGGAGAGGGGCCACATTTTAATTCTTGATTCGTGTGAAGACCACTGATTTGCTGACCACTTATCAATCCATCTAGGTAGTACATGTTCCTTCATAATAATTATCTGAAATATTCAAAAGTGATAAAGTAATATGGAGAACCTGACTCCTGTGCAGTCTAAGCAAATATATTGTTTTATTTCGCGGGATTCAGAAACATGTGGACTACAACCAATGCTTACTCTACCTCATCACCCACTTAGTGACAATATTTCTTCAAGATAGGTGGACCATGGTCATAACACGCGATCGGATTGTGTCGCATTACGCCGGCTTTCACGCGACAGAAATCAGGGGCGTGGCCGTCGGACAACCCAACGGATTCGGAAAAAAAACCAAGGATTTAAAAAAGAATTTGTATCGTGAGATCAGCACTTACATGCACCGGGATGAAGAAGGTGAACTCCGGCGGACCTCAGCGCAGCAGCGACACATGCTGGATATTGGGCTCATGACCATAGTGAATCCCGGCAGACCCGAATCAGCGTCGGACAACGCGCCGCAGGATCGTGCCTGGACCGGGTAAGTAAATGTGCCCCACCATGCTAAAAATTATTACTACTTAAGTGCATCAATAAATACCCCCGCAGAAACAAAAAACCCAAAAAAATTGTCAGGCAATAACTAATGCAGATCCATGACCGGACAAGAAATGATAATAGACTCCTGACCAGAAAAATAATAACAATAATGCAGACCACAGAACAGATAAGTATAATACTGGTGACCAAAGATTAGGAGAGACCCCCAGAGCAGCAAAAATTCATAATGGAGATCCAAATTAAACAAAAATAATGGATTCTCCCAAAGGAGACAACAAATAATAGTAATATAGAAGATCACTCTCTTCTGTTCTGTTTCTGCACTAAACATTTTTCTATGCTGAATGCGCTCATGGTCCTGAGGTTAGGACATACTACCAGCATTTGGATTCAGAGAAACCAGCACTCTTAGGCTACATTGGGGGACGTATATACGACCGGTGTATATACATCCCTATAGATGGCAATGGGCGCAACGGGGGCCATATGGGACCGGTACAAAGCCGCACCATAACATTCCTTAGCCGGGAGAAAGATAGGACATGTCCTATATTTCCTGGGAATACTGCGCCGTGCCCCATGTTTCTCTATGAAGAGGGCCGATGGGTGAGCACCGCTCACCACCTCCTCCTCTTCTCCCCAGCGCTGACGTGTGCCCGCCGTGTGTTATGGTACGGCGGACACATGTTATTGTGAATATAATTGTGAATAAGCCTTAGCCTATAGCGTTAGTGTGTAGAAGTGCTTTTTGGATTCATATACTGCTACTTGGGGGCGCAGAAACTTATGGGCAGTGTGACTTGGGGAACTAGGGCCTTAGGGCACTGCTACTTGGGGGCACCTAGACTTTGGCTACTTTGACTTAGAAACCTGTGATTTGGGGCACTAAGACTTTGAAGACTGTTTTAAGCAACTTTGGGGCACTGTGACTTGAGGTACTATGACTTGGGGCACGTTAAGCCACAGGTTGTGTGGGTCTGCATTAAGAAGAGCAGGACTGCACGAAGGGTAGTGACCTGGGTATTGCCTGCATAGAACTACAGATCTCTGTTTACTTGGGGTCTGCCTAGGGTTTATCGTAAAGTCAAATCTGTAAAAACCTAGTAAATCTAAACCATCTTCCAAAACTGTCATGTGCTGGAACAATTTACCACCTTTTAAAAATGTAAAATTCTAAATTGTAAAATGGGTCGGACTATGTCCCTTATACAAACATTGAATAGCCCGGTATAGAACGTTATCCAAGACCAAAATAATTGAACCGACCAAAAAGAGAATTGATATATTTTGGGTGGATTTATTCTCTCTTGTCTTTGTTATAAAGATACATTTTTCTGCTCGTCTTAAGATTTTGGTGCACATGATATATAAACTCCTTGGCTCAGGCAGTAGAAAGACCAGACTGCAGCTGAGGATTATCATCAAAGGGAATCATTGATGGAAGCAACGCGGGAGAATCCAGTGGGAGATATTTTTCAACGGCAGCCGGATGCTGTGAAATTGGAAGAAAGAATCCTCGATTCTCAGCTTTATCACATGACGCCAGCGTTAAAAATACAATTATTATAAAATATACGCTTTTTTTCTGTCTTAAGCAAGTTTAAATGTTACAGGATCAATTGAGCAAATTTGTGAACATACATATAGTTAAATGTGTTTAATTATTGTAGTTAAGTTAATTAGGTAGTTAATTATTGGAGACCAACATGGATCCTGCTCTGAAAATTTTTTTAAATTAAAATTTAACAAAAAATTGCATTTTTAGTTATTAATAATACAAATAATAACCAAAAATTAATAATAATGAGAATTACTTATTTAAAATAAAATTAATACAAATTATACAAAATTTATAAAAAAACATTGTGGCCAGTACTGTTCAAAGTACATAAGCAGCTGCACTGTGTATATTGTATATATATTTTATGTTACCACACACCTCTGAAGTCAGGGTAACACTTATCTATAGAAATTTTAGGATAGGTCATATATAGCTGAATGGCAAGACCCCCCCCCCATTGATCCCCCGGTTGAAGAAGTTACTGCACTGACTTGGGTGGTGCATCACCTCCATTGGTCAGATGTCTGCAGGTAGCTTCATTCTTGAACTGAGCTGCAATACCAAGGCTGGCCACTATGCTATGTATGGCCATGCTAAGTAGACCTTGAATAAGCCAAAGCACTTGCCCAAATGCTGAAATCCAAGCAAATCAGGTATCAGATATACAGTAGGAGAATCAATTAAAAAACAGAAATGGGTCGTTAAAAATTTGGTGGAACAAATGGCGCCTGCACAGAAGCTACCAGCTGTGTCACACCACCGGCACCCAACTCTCACAGATTACGGCCTTTCAGCGGTTGGGTTATAAGACGTGTTTTCTAGTGCAGAAGACGTAGGTTCCAAGTGGTAAAACATACAAAAAATTAATTTAACAAAATAAAGTGCAGAATTTAGTTATTAATAACCAAATAATAACCGAAAATTCAATAATAATGAATTACTTATTTAAAATAAATTAATACAAATTAATACAGAAATTTTATAAAAAACATTGTGGCCATACGTTTCAAAAGTACAAACAGCAGCTTGCACTGGTAGTATTGTATATATATTTTATGTTACCGCCACACACCTCTGAGTCAGGGTACACTATCTATAAGAAAGTTTAGGATAGGTCATATATGCTTGAATGGCACCAGACCCCCCCCCCATTGATCCCCCTGTTGAAGAGTTTACTGCACTGACTTGGGTGGTGCATCACCCCATTTCGATGTCTGCAGTAGTCTTCTTCTTGAACTGATGCTGCAATACCAAGGCTGGGCCACTATGCTATGTATGGCCATGCTAAGTAATACCTGAATCAGCCAACACTTCCGCCAATATGCTGAATCCAAGCAATCAGGTATCAGATAACATAGGAATCATTAAAAAACAGAAATGGTCGTTAACAATTTGGTGGAACAAATTGCGCTGCACAGAACTACCAGCTGTGTCACCCACCGGCACCCAACTCTCCAGATTACTGCCGTTCAGCGGTTGGTTATAGACGTGGTTCTAGTGCAAAGACGTAGTTCCTAGTGGTAAAACATACAAAACCTGAGATTTGGTTTTGGGATAAGCTAATGCGTCGAAAGGTTTTACACAATTGTTTGGAATTTTTTCACAACCAACAAAAAGCACATACACATTAGGGGGAGTTTTATAAAGGTTTTCTTCTTTGCCTTGATAAGTCCCACTGCCTTGGTGCACTAGTTCCCCTCCCCCCTCCGGTCCCTGGCAGAAGGGGCACATACGAGCCAGTGCACTAGCGATAGCCTGTGTCCATTCACTTGCTACATCCTGAATAGGTACCTACTTGAGTGGTAGGCCCCTCCAAAACACCCCTACCACTCCATAATTGATGAATGGTATAGTTTTCGTTTAATTAAATAATAATTGCTAGTAATGCAAACTTCAAACAAAAACATTCAACACTAGAATACATAAATATCATTAAAAGAATATCGGGCTACCGAATCAGTACAGCAGATACAGTTGAAGCCTATTTTAACAGATTTACCTTGGTGATTGTGAGGGAGAATAAGTTTCTTTGAACCACTCAGTGTGACATTGCAATTGTCATTGTTTTGCATTGTCCTTGAGTTCTGTCTGTTTACGAGAAGAAGCTTGATAGACGTCAATATGTTTATACAAGAGGTGTCAAGAAGGGACAACCCTTCTGTCCTACGACACGATCCCAAACAACACCAGACTCCAGACGGCTCTCAGGGCTTGTCCCACCCTTGATTTATCCAAGCTGTAATACCTGTACCCCAAGGCACACCAAAAATAAGACTCGTTCTACGGTTACACGAAACACAACACCCATTAACCTACTCACATTTTCAAGAACCTTGCAAAAGCACACCATAGCCTCAACCAACTGGCTCAAGCTGTCAGACGGGTAAGTGATGGTTAACTGAGACCCGGCGAGCATATCTTCAACTAGTGCCTGCCTACGGTAGATAAACCACCCCCAGTAAGAGTATTATCAGTAACCAGTTACTGAATGGACCCCGGAGACCTGCTAGGTGAGAAGAAACTCACGTCCCTCCAGCAGCTTTCTGTATGGTGGAGCTGACCGGTAACCAAAGTCAGAGACGACCAGTGTTCTACCAGATAGCGGAGACCCTGAAGGACACAAACAATAATAGACAAAACAAAATCAGACAGAATTTGGTCAAACTTCAGATGGTAGCAGCGGCCACAGAAACATAAACGCGCGATTAACCTTATCAGAAGTTGGATTACAGAAACAACCAACAGCAATGCAACAGACAAAGAGTGTAACCTGTTTCTCAGAACTGGATGGAAGTAGAGTACCTAGATGCCGCCCCAGCCTACGGTTCACTCGGTCACCGTTTGACACTCATACACAGGTTCTAATTCTCACACACCCAATTTTCAGAAGAACACCACCCAGGTCGCCAAGTGACTGACTGACAAAGCAGCGTTTGATCAAACCTCCCACCAAGCAGCCCTGGGGTGTGGTTACACACATATATGAAGAACGTGATGACTGTTAAAATAATAAGTCTATTAGTCCCCCTTTTTTATATAATTTTGCTTATCGATTAATATGATGTGTTCCGGTCTGTCATGAGCTAATATAAATTCTTAGTATTTAGATATTCACTCGGTATTCAGTTTCCTGTCCATTGAAGATAAGTCCCCTTCCTTTTTCCCATTCTCCTGGGATGCCCACCAAGGCTCCGTTCACAGCCTCTTAAGCCCCAGTTTCGCTCCCGCCGGGCTGCCTACAGCACCCAGTGCGAGCGGCTGGCGGATTTATAGAGTTTTATTTCGCCATCCCGAAAATGCCCTATCGACAGTTGGGAATCTGTTCCTTCTGGAACAATATACTGGTTTGAATTAATCTCATATATCAGGTAGGTCCTTCGGTAAAGTCATGCTTGAGTTTAAGGGCTGCCTTACACGTTTGCTAACGAGGAATGTTTTTCCATTCATAGCACACGCCTGCCAGGGTCCTTACATTGTATACAAATTCTCCATGAAAACTCTTACTTCCCGACCCATCAGCATAGACCCCTACACGCTCAGCTTAAACCATTTCCGTACAGGTAACTGAAAGAAGGCACACACAACCAATCAAAACACACTGCCCCACCAGTGGGATCCGTTCCTTCTGCGGGAATAGATAACTAGGTTTAGCTTTATCCTGCACAGTCTTTAGGCTTCTTGAAAGCGTATGTTGATTTTAAAAGCAAGAGCACTTCTGTACAAATGTTTTGCTTATCGCCAATGCTGGAACGAGAAGAACTCGGGGAAGTTGTGACGACGCTCTTTACACAGCAGCCGTTCTCCTCCATAGACATAGTCGACGGCTCGGAGTCGCCAAAAATCTGCAAAAATAGTATAAAGGACAGTGTCCTATTTTTGTGGTACGGCAATGTCACAACGTGTCACGTGAGCGTGAAACCGTTACTACCACAATTGACGTTCATAACCTCACGACATTGACCGGGCCATAGAAGTACTATTGTGGCCACGTTTTGTGGGCCGACAATGTGGTGCGCCAAGATTATGTGCCACACAAACTACGGCGGCCTGGGGGAAGTGTAACTTCACTCAGTCAGTCACCAGCATTCTCATGCGTCCACCCTCCCCGATTTTATAGCCAATTCTAGGGAGAGCTAGGTAGGGTAGGAAAACATAAAACAGGGCATTAACCCCTTGGGTTTTTTATAATGAATGTCTTAAAATAATGGCTATTAGACCAGTAAATATAATATGTTCATTTGAATAGCGCGCCGTTCATATCCGATAGCTCCTAAAATAAATAGAATAGAATTATAAAATTCTGTTTTTTGACAGGTTCCACTTGTTTTTTGCCCGGGGAGCTTCCCCAAGAACCCGATAACTCGTGAGATTTAAGGAAAAAACGACCAGAACATAACAATAGTATGATATACGCAAGTAATGTTCTATAACTAATCCCAAGGACAATGGCTATACAGACTTCAGGATCAGCCTTTTTGAAAAATGAAGCTGATTGCATTAAAATTTTATTATGACTGAGCCTTGTTATCTTTCTCAGAGCATGTTAACAACTTGGTAAAGCGCTTTAATAACATTTCACTGTAATTTCATCACAACGAGTGGAATTCTTACCTTTAACTTTTTTTTTGCGAGTTTTTTTTTTCAGAATAGATGTTAATTGCCTGGTAACTATGACGGTCCAATACAGTTACCACACTAGTAATACAATGGTAAAACAAGCGAATTGTGTACAATGCTTGTTTGAAACTAATCGGTAAAAATCAAAAGGCATGAAAATAATTTTATAAAAACAAAAAGGAATACGCTATCTATTTCGGCTATAGGCCACAAAAATCCTTTTATTTCGTCAGTAAACAAGTGTCGCGCCTTATAGTCGCATGCGCCTTATATAGCAGGCGAATACGTTAAGACAACAGCGGCCTTGAACGTGCACGAGGTACTGGCCACGCAGATGCTGGTCATATTGCCATCCTTAGAGATCAGCGATTGCAGCCTTATACTCTGGTGCCCCGTATATATGAACCTGATACGGATTTAGTACTCATTTTATTGATGTGCCTTTTAACTTCCGGTGCGCCTATAGTCGCAAAAAGACTGTACAGACAAGATTATTATCTATTTTTTAGAGATAAACTTGAAATAAGGAGGCGGCCCCTACTGCTTAAGACACCACTGTACTACAACCCCTAGTTACAGACGACAGCCCATCTGACCTCTGGTGAAGCTTCCTAATGCTTAACATAGTCCCCAGGCTGCCATAAGCACGTAGAATGTCTTAATAAGTTTTATTACATACCTTAGTCCAATTACGCGAAAAATTTAAACTGCACATGTGTCACAGGGCCAAAATTTTTATTTGGCTGGTCCTCATTGTAAATATACAGTTTGTCGACTTACATACAAATTCACTCGGCTGCTGTAATCGGATAAGAAGATGTTTACGTTACAAGTCTAGGGATGGCAAAAACATATTCAGATACCGGAAAGCTGGGCCACACAATCGGGTTGTTACTATGAAGAGAGTTGATCAAAGATTGATTTGATGGTATGTTATTTATTTAGGTAATTTCAACTTATGGTTTACTGTAGATACTCGAGTATAAGCCGCTTGTTCGATCCAAAAATGTTCTTTGGGTGCTTAAACCCCTAACTCACTTACTACTCGAGTCAAGAAAAAAACAAAATAGTGGAAACTCACCAAATTCCGTGGCCCCCCGGAAGGTGTTCTCTTTTATACATATAACGGCCCCGGCATCGCTACAGTCCCCTGACGCGGTCCGTCTAGGCATCGGTGACGTCCTGCTAGCACCATGACATTCTAATGTGTGCGCCGGCAGTGGCACCACAACTAATGTGTCGCAGTGGAGCAGGCTGCTCAATGGTGTCCACTCCTGAATACAAGGGAGGTCGAGGCAGTTATAACCTATAGGGGCAGGCGGCTATTACTACAGGGGCTGACAGCTATTGTACTGGGAGGCAGGGCTGTGACCAACTAGCCTGCTTGTATCCACCCTTCGGCATGGTGCTGCGTGGCAAAGTTTGTTTCCAGTTTTTGTGTACAAATTAGGGGTCTCGGCTTATATCTTGGGTCAGCTTATACTCGATATATACAGAAACATATCGTTTTGGTGAACATTATGGTGCTTGACTTTTTTACATTTGCTACAAAGGTGGGCACACTAGTCCCCCCTCTACCCCACCACAGTTTTCTTCTATATTCCAAGCCAATTAAAATAAAACCAAATATTGTGGCAATGTGCCTTATTGATGTGAGTGTTACAACATCCAGTGGGGGGGAAGTTATCATTACAATTGGGTGTGCTGGTTTAGAATCCGTGTGTTGTTGTACTATTGTCTCAATCCTATTTTTGTTTCTACATAGGATTCATGGTTGTATTTTTATTTTATGACATGTTATGTGGGCACTGCAGGTGGGGTTTTGCGCCTTGTTTGGAGGACATTTTGAACGTCCACCAGAATTGTGGTTTGCCATCATACACACATAACCTTCTATTCGTAGATGTTGGCTAAAAACAACCAGACCAAACCATACTTAAAGAGGACGTAGAAATGAAAGAAGGGACTTCTGACATTTGTGAGACATTTGTGTGACAGGTGAAGAAAGTCTCAAAAGAGAATGAAAAGCCCATTTAACACAAGGAAAAGTGAGATGATAAATTACCAAATACAGCAGGAGGAAAAAAGAGGCAAAACCCAAAAACACCAAGACAAATAAATGACCCCGAATTTATTGGTTGTTAGTTTGATGTATTGTGTTTTGGTTCCTCGCATAATGGTTGTTGGGTTTGCTTGTTGCAAAATGTAATATATGTTTTGTGCGCGTCACAAGTGCACCTGAAGAGAAGGGTTGTCTGATCAAGATTTAGTGTGTGGTTTTTGGTCCTATGCTATAACCGAGCTGTTGATTTTCGGGCCAAAAGACTTGTGCCTAACAAAAGCACAAATGCAGTCTTAAAGCAAAGGTAGAATATGAATTTGGGGTGCCAACAGATCTGGTCAATCACGTTTCAATGTCAAACTGGCAAAACCACGTAAATCCAAAACAAACGGCAAAATTAAACACAGACGACGATAAGTGAAATACACGCACTGAACTTGACCTTGTACACACGATGGCCAAGTCCAAACTTAATGGAATTTGGGCACAGGTCGTGTCGAGGTGCGGCCACCCAAGTGCCTGACTGAGTAATTTTAATTACAAGTGAAGGTTCTTTTACTTGTTATGTCTATGCCATTAGCCCTTGGAAAGGGGTGGTCAAAAGATTACAAAATCTAAAATCGCTTGGGGGGGGGGGGGGAAAGGCTATAAACAATAAACTTGCTTCATAAACCCCTGTCCGACCTATCACTTGCTGCCAATGTTCTGTTTGTAGCACAGAGTGCCAGAGGTGCCGTCCGGCTCCTGCCATATATTGTGCTTTGCCTGGAACCATGTTGAGTAGGCATGTGGATGTGTTGGCATGGGCACACAAACAATCCGGTTAGCTACATGAACAGTGACGATGTGGTGAGGAGTATAGGGTACGTGCCATGGTCCTCGCATAACAGCGTATAGTGTGCTCACGTTCCACGCAGTACCTACCAAAGATAAGCCGTTAAAAACGGCTAGGCAGAGCAATCTCTTAGGTAAAAGGGGGGGGGGTGAATATAGTGCATAGTACAAAGACATAGTACCCACGACCACCTGGTTTGCCTGTGTAGATGCAAGTTGCGCCAAATTTGTGAGATTGGTGGCGCCACATTCGCATTGATCTCTGGCACCCCCTAGCACTGTACTCGCGGCAGAATGCAGCAATTGTATTTGGTGCAACTAAGTGCACAGACCGACCCCCCTGTCAGGTGCAGAGTTTTGTGTGCATCGAGTGTGACAGTTAGCTCGCATCTCTGACCGCGGGATTGGAGATTACTACCCGGTCCTCGCGATCCAGCTACGGCGTTTCCGTTCTGCGCTGTGATTCGGGTCCTGGAACCGGATTTATTATAGTGTCCTCCTCGCCTCGTCCACCAGGTGGCGCTGCTGCGCTGAAAATCATCTGGTGTTCACCAGCGCGGGCCCTGAGTAGGTAAGTGCAAGCTCCGCGGCAGTTATTTTTTTAAAATGCGCGGTTGTTCCGAATCCGCTGGTTTTCAATTGCCACTACGGCTCCCGGTAGTTTCCTGTTTGCGTGCACAGCCGGACGCATCGCCAAAATCCGATCACATTCCCAACAATCTCGGGGCAAATCAGGGATAAATCGGGCGCAAAGGAGACGGGAAGATTCTTCGGGTACCTGTGTCGGAAAACACAAATAAGTGCCCAGATAGCAGGCCCCCTTTAAAGTGAGGATTAAGCACGAAGTTTAAAATTGCAAGAATAGTCACAGGCTAAAATTGGTAAGTGGAAGTTAATAAATCTACATGGGAACTGTTACATGCCAAATAGCCTAGCCCGATGCAGCGAGGTCACGAGTCAGGGAGACGCGAGTAGATACTTCAAGAGAGGTCTAAGATTGCCTTGTTGAATCCTAAATAAATTGATTTTATTGGTATTTTTATCGAAGATTCGCCCCGAATAACCCGTCCTCATCATCCGTTCCCGTTGTCTCTGGTTGGAACATACATGGACAAGTGTGCTTGTTTGAACCGTATAAACTAGATACAAGTAGTTTCTGTCTATGTTCTGTTTAGTCGTTTAGGTGTTCACGGGTTACAGTAGGTTTACGTTGAGGGTACATGTGGGTTGATTTTGTTTTATTCAATTCAATTTACGTAATTTCCCCGATTGATTTGCGGGGACACACTTATTCAAGAAATGTTTTATTTTTAATGTGGGGGTCCTGGTGAGACTATCATACACTCTCTAATCGCATAGGGGACGAAGATTGTACAGTAAAAGCACTTTTTACCAGTGTTTAGTGATAGACAGAATTTGGCTTGTGGTGTATATCAATCCTAATGAATCCAAAATTGCCCAGCGAGATTTTGCACAAATTTTTTATGGAAATGATAGAGATAGCAAGATTTTTTTTAATGGTGCGCTGGGGGGTGGATATCTACCGCTAATCACGTACGGACAAGTATACAGTAATTAGGGCTGCGACAACAACTCCAGCAAAAACTTTGGCAAAAAAGCTACAAATTTGTTGGGTTATTGCGGGGCAAAACTGTTTAGAACAACTTAGTCAAACACACTATTATACCTACCAATAAATGAAGTGCATAGATTTAATTTGATAAATGGAAAAGTTGCAATCCACGACTGGAAATCTTTTATCCAGTATTAACTCTAGTGAACACATCCCAGCAGGCCGGATATCAAATCAAGATTTTGTTCGGTCCTTTGCTATTGCAAAATGCCACATTCCTCCACTTAAATCTATTCACAACCTTTTCTAAAACCCTCATCTAAAGGTCAAATATGAACCCAAAAAACATCGGAAAACTACAGAACCCAAGTTCGTGCATCTACACGAACCCCCCTGCACTACTGCCACATGGGTTTTGGTCCCCTCCTCCTGTCTGTATTATCACAGGTGTCCTTTATGCTTTTTTTTACGTTTTTGTGTGGCAAAAGAAGATATCCAAGAAAAAAAAAAAAATCTATTCATAAAAATCCCGAAACCAGCAAGACTCACGTCTTGCCAAAATCATCGGACAACTCTGCCAGCGGGAAAAGTTAGGTTGAAATTTACTATCATTACTGCTAACCTTAAACACTCATGACATAGAATGACAAGTTATACGGGCTATTTTCTTAAATAAATGGATCAACAATCAGGCCACTAGTAACTGGGATAAATCATGGATGACAGTCGCTAATCTCTTGTCGTATGTGGACCCGTTGATATTTATAGAAGTGTTTTATTCAGTTTCGCGACCTTGTAGAGTGGGTCTACTAACACAATCCCCAGACCCTTAGAGATTCTTAGGAGTTTTAATTTGTAGTTTTTTTTAGGAGTGCTTTTATATCCCACAATCCCATAAGGATAACTATGTTCTAAGTAACTTAGCTGATTGGTTTTCCCTCTGTTATCCAGTATACTGGTGAAAAGAGTCTGTGAGTGTTGAAATGATAAACATTGTCCTTCCAGCTTAAATACCATCCTAATATACGAGATAGCCACAAAAGACCCCAGGCAGACGGCCACGATTGGGACACCCCTTTAGGTGTTTTTTAGAACCTAACTGACATTTTTCACACTGGTAAGAAAGGAGAAAAACAAACAAAAAACATTGTCATTTACACTCGTAAGAAATTTTTTTTCTTTCCTACTCAGCCTGATATCGTGTCTAAAAGGAAACAGCAGGAGAATCAGTACAGTATAGAATATTGTTGTACTATAATTTTCTCCTAGTTTGTCTGCAGGCACATCGTCCGACAGAGCCACACCAGCGCCCACATAAAGCATCACAGTCACAGTACTATTATCCCTGATATACATTTAAGTATAAAATCTATTATGTGGTCATATTTTTTATTATATGTATATATCAAATAATACTATATAAGTTATAATATCTTAGTAATAATATAATAATAATAATATAATAAATTATAATAATGTGTTCCAGTTCCACCAATCTTTAGCGAAAAACCACTCGTTTTTTTTTAACCCTTTCAGCCTGGGCCCTTTTGTGTTTTTTCATTTTCATTTTTTTCCCCCATGAGTCAAAAATCCATAACTTTTTTATTTTTCCATGTTACAAGCCTGTCTATGGCTTATTTTCTGCTCTTTTCGAAAATTGGTGGGCACCTTCAATAGTGATGGTAATTTTAGAATAGTCCATGCCGTTACTAGGAAGCGGAAAAAAATGAGTCAACAAAGAATGCAATGCAAATTGTAAAAAAAACGCATTGTGCCGTCCTTCTTGAATGGGCTTTATCTTACGGTTTCACTGTGCGCCCAAATGACATGTCTACTTTATTTTTCTTGGTCGTGTACAGATACTGGATTCCACAAATTTTGTATTAGGTTTTATAATGTTTTCATACTTAAAAAAATTAAAACCGTCTGTAACAAAATTTTTTTTGGGGGATTTTTGCCATGCTTCTGGGCGCTAAAATAACTAATGTTTCATACTTTGGGTGACTGGCGTGTGGGTGGTGTCCGTTCTCTTGCCGGTTTTAATGACGTTCCAATGTT
The DNA here is from genome assembly GCA_019512145.1 of Engystomops pustulosus. Classification (NCBI taxonomy): domain Eukaryota; kingdom Metazoa; phylum Chordata; class Amphibia; order Anura; family Leptodactylidae; genus Engystomops; species Engystomops pustulosus. Next base: position 1,062,658 of record CM033642.1, on the reverse strand, counting down.
ATCAATTTTAGGACTGTTCGAGAACCGTGGGTGATCACTTTTTATAGAAATTTTTTTAATTTTTTTAAATATGCCAAAAAAAGTGCCATTTTCACTTGGGCCGGCGATCCTCTCGTTACGAGATAACGCAGTGAAAACGTTTTGATCATATTTTTGATAGATCGGGAAGGGGGGAAGAGGAGAAGAAAGCATTTTCGACGCGCGTACCTAATGTTTTAGTGATTTTTCTGTTATTTTATTTTATAATACATTCTAGGGAAAGGGGGTGGATGCGATGTTGTTAAGGGTTTTTTATTAATAATTTTTTTTTCCTTTAACTTTTTTTATTTGTCTACGGACTTTTGCAGACTCCCTGGGAGACTTTAACCCTAGGGGGTCTGACACATCTATCATATACTGCCATACCCTCAGTATGGCAGTATACTGGGGATTTACTACTCAATACCATTACAATGTGGCTAAGATAGCACATTGTATTGCATGGAGTTAACACCCAAGTACCTCGGTCTATCGAAGACCCGAGGTTCCAGGCACGGATCTCGCCGCTCACCCCTGAGTGAAGCGCGGCCCGCATCTTGACGGGCGGCGAGCGGGTGAAACAAAACACCGCGGTCAGGATGCTAGACTATCCCACATCGCAGTGTTACCGTAGCCTTTGCTGGCAATATGCAAGTCAAGAGGCTACCTGGTAGGAGAGGCTCAGCGCAGTGAGCCCTCGCCAGCGCTTGCTGGGACCGACCCGTACGTGTACTTTACGGTCACGGCTCGTGAAATGGTTAATGGTGGCCAGATTATCACAGTGGGCACATTTACATTACACCTGATCGAGTGAAGTTTCACAGGACAAGTGGATTGTATCGAGACATTACCTGTTGCAGCGATCTCATAAGAATTGTGCGCCACCGATGCTGCAATGTGCTCCATGTCTGCACAGAAAACAATTGCACGACAACCTGGTTTAATCAAATCCTGTCCAAGCTGTGCAAACCCAGAAAAGTGGTGTAAAGTCCAAACAACGATGAGTCAGCGCACCAAGACCCTTAGCAGATAAACTTAAATTCTGGGTCGGTGCCAGGTCATTGGAACTGTAAGTTCCTATTGTAGACCTACCTACTGTTAGTTGGGCTAGAGAGCGTGCACCAGGAGATTTTTGGGATCTAGCGATCGCCGATTTTCCCACTTCTCATGGGCCACCCCTCTCCCTAAGTGATCACACCCCCTTAGGTTCAACAACTCGTTTTGAAATTTTGTGTGCCGCACATCAGCTTGTTTGCATTGTTGTCGGTGTCCTGTGGTTTATAGAATAGATGGTCAACCACTATATCCGGTGTCCCACGAAGAGCACCAGCATGATCAGCTGGTAAGAGGGCCCAATTGCACGACAACGACTACTACCGGTGCATATAAAGATGGTTTCAAGCATCACTGAACTGTCTCACAAAGTTGCAGCATTACCTGATTAGACATGGGCGCGGTTGGGACAGGGAAAGGAAGATGTAGAGAGTTTCCCACACTGGTAGATAGTGGGTAGTGCCGCTGGGTGAAGTTTTGTTCATGAAAAGGATAGGGAACATCCCATGAAACTAAGAGCCCCGTCACACTTGCTTGCCATCACGTCGAGTTTGATGCGGGTGCGATCAGGTTTGAGCCAGTGGAAAACACGACTTTTGCATCAGTGCGCATCATTTTCAGTCAGAGTTTGTTCAATGTTCAGCATTTTTTCACGCGCGTTTTCAATGCAATTTCATGCGTTTTGTTCACGCAGCAAAGACATATGCGCTGAATTGGCTCAGCGTACTGAGCTCTATCTTTTCTATGGTCATTGATTGTGGAAGAAAACGCATTGCACGTGATAGTTTCACTTGCAAGTGTCTCAGGTGCGATGCGTTTTTTGGATGCATGCATCGCCTAGACTTGTATTGTGCTTTGTTGGTAGGGGGGGGGGCGGTGACTCATAAGTAGCATGTCGAATTTTAAAAACTCGTTAAAAAAAAGAACGTGCGTAAAACTCGCGGTGCGGTGAAAAAATGCAAGTCTGAAAGACCCATTGTTACAAAATGGGTCAGAGTTCACATGAAGTTCCCCGCACGCAAAAAGCCACGCGCAGAAAAACAACGCGATGAAAAAACGCAAGTGTGAAGGGGGCCTAATGACCTAAGCGGTTTTTAGAAAAGACAAAATAACAGGTCAGTCCCCTACTACAACGGACAAACAAAAACCGACTTAACAGTACACCCCTAGGTTCAAGTAAAAGACGGATTCCTCTCATCTCTGCCACGTGACCAGCTCTGGTGCAGCTCATCTGGATGCTTTAAACAGTGTCCAGAGCGCATATCTGTAAGTGATCATGGTAACAAGTCGGAAAGCTTTATATGATCATCCTTGGTCCCATTAACAAGAAAAAAATGTTGCAACTACTCTGGTGTCACTAGTGGCCAAAAAAAAAATTGCCTCGATCACAATTAGTAAATGATACAGTTTCGATTGTTCTCTAACATACAAATGATATTAAGACACCGCGTCCGGAACCCTGATCTTTGGATGTAACCAGGGACTGCCTATATATAAGATGCGGGGGAGATAATCTTATTACGATTGGTTGAAATAAATGGTGCAAACTCTGACCCAACCAAAAAACACACAATGTTCTGATGCAGCAGAAACACACTACAGTACATGTATCCGGGTCGAGACAACGATACATACCTAGTAACAACGAGGGCAGTACAGTACATTAGTGAAAAGGAGAGAGCCATACAGTAACATGCCGTGACAGGTAAGAGCATGGCAGTACATGTAGTAGTAGTAGATAGTGCAGTACATGTAGTATTAGAGAGCAGTCAAGGACGCATGGTAGTGGTAGGTGTAGTACGATACATGTACTAGGTAGAGAGCAGTACAGTTCATGGATTAGCAGGTATAGATGCAGCACAGCACACATGTAGTATAGGTAGAGACAGTACAAAGGCATGTATACAGGAGGTGTTAGTACAGTACATGTAGTGAATGGAGAGATAGCCATAACATTGCAGTATACAGGTGAGAGGACGAGTCAGATATATTAGTACTTAGAGACGCAGTAAACGTACAGGATCAGTAACAGGTGTGAGCAGCACAGTCATGGTAACAGGTAGAGGGCAGTACAGTACATGTAGTACAGGTAGAGAGCAGTACAGTACATGTAGTACAGGTGTAGAGCAGCACAGTACATGTAGTACAGGTAGAGGGCAGTACAGTACATGAAGTACAGGTAGAGAGCAGTACAATACATGTAGTACAGGTAGAGAGCAGTATAGTACATGTAGTAAAGTTAGAGAGTAGTATAGTGCATGTAGTACAGGTAGAGGGCAGTGCAGTACATGTAGTACAGGTAGAGAGCAGTACAGTATATGCAGTACAGGTAGAGAGCAGTACAGTACATGTAGTACAGGTAGAGAGGAGTACAGTACATGAAGTACAGGTAGAGGGCAGTACAGTACATGTAGTACAGGTAGAGGGCAGTATAGTGCATGTAGTACAGGTAGAGAGCAGTACAGTACATGTAGTACAGGTAGAGAGCAGTACAGTACATGTAGTAAAGTTAGAGAGTAGTATAGTGCATGTAGTACAGGTAGAGAGCAGTACAGTACATGTAGTACAGGTAGAGAGCAGTACTGTATATGTAGTACAGGTAGAGAGCAGTACAGTATATGCAGTACAGGTAGAGAGCAGTACAGCTCTCTACAGTTAACTTTTATCAATCTGTAGTGTTTTCTTTTATACATTCTGGAGCACATTTAATTACAGGGTCAGTGGAGCTCACAGAAAGTGCATTGTTTGACGATAATGCACTGTGCCGCGATTCACTAAGATCCTGCTCCCATAGTCATGAATTTGACACTTCCCCGCTCAGGTCCGAGAGAGTTCACCTTCTTTTTTGTGGTGTACCTAAGTGCTAGGGCTTGCGACACAATGTAAAAGTTAAATCTTGCGCTCAGTCCCAATCAGTTGGACCATCTGATTTGTGTCGCATGGAAGCCCCGGCAACTACTCCACAAAAGGGTCGTGTGCACCAAAATCCCAACACACACACTTCTTGAATACCTTTGCAAACCATTTTAGCCCCGAAAACAGTACACAGTCCGACAAAAGTGTGTAACCCTTAGTAAATGAGCCTCTCTGTGTCTTAGTACTGTGGGGCAAATTTACTTACCCGGTCCAGTCGCGATCCAGCGGCACGTTCTCTATCGCTGATTCGGTTTCTGTCGGGATTCACTAAGGTCGTGCGCCCGATTTCCACTAGGTGTCGCTTCTGCGCTGAAGTCCGTCGGAATTCACCTTCTCCGTCTCGGTGTATGTGAGTGCTATTTTTGCAACACAATTTTTTTTTTAAATTCTGCGGTTTTTCAGAATTTATCGGGTTTTCCAACGGCCACGGCCCCCGATTTCTGTCGCGTGAAAGCCGGCGCCAATGCGCCACAATCCGTTCGCGTGCGACAAAATCCCAAATCGCGTGGGCAAATCGGAAAAAAAAACTTGAAATCCGGCGGAAAAAACGCGATTCTAACCCTTAGTAAATGTGCCCCTGTATTTGTATAGACTGCCTGTACTCCAGAATGTTGTAAAGAGTGATCAGCTTAACAGCAATTATTTGCCTAGAAAATTTTCCCCAAAACACATTTCAGCTTCATTGCAGGCCTGCCTTAAAAGGAGCAGCTAGCATCTTTCAGTGATTGCTCCATAACACAGGTGTGGGTGTTGACGAGGACAGGGCTGGAGATCAATCTGTCATGATTATGTAAGAATCACACCACTGGACACTTTAAAAGGAGGCTGGTGCTTGGCATCATTGTTTCTCTTCTGTCAGCCATGGTTATCTCTAAAGAAACACATTCAGTCATTATTGCACAAAACTGGCCTAAGAGGGAAGAGTATCGCAGCTAGAAAGATTGCACCTCAGTCAACAATCTATCGCATCATCAAGGAATTCAAGGAGAGAGGTTCCATTGTTGCCAAAAAGGCTCCAGGGCGCCCAAGAAGGACCAGCAAGCGCCAGGACCGTCGGGGATGGGGCTACCAGCAGTGCAGAGATGCTCAGGAATGGCAGCAGGCAGGTGTGAGGCATCTGCACGCATTGTGAGGAGGAGACTCTTGGAGCAAGGCCTGGTGTCAAGGAGGGCAGCAAAGAAGCCACTTCTCTCCAGAAAAAACATCAGGGACAGACTGATATTCCGCAAAAGGTACAGGGAGTGGACGGCTGGGGACTGGGGGAAAGTCATTTTCTCTGATGAATCCCTTTTCCGATTGTTTGGAACATCAAGAAAAAAGCTTGTTCGGAGAAGACAAGGTGAGCGATACCACCAGGCTTGTCTCATGCCAACTGTAAAGCATTCTGCAACCATTCGTGTGTGGGTGAATACAGAATGGGACCAAAATGTCCTCCAAGAGCAACTTCTCCCAACCGTCCAAGAGCAGTTTGGTGATAACAATGCCTTTTCCAGCATGATGGAGCACTTTGCCATACAGCAAAAGTGATAACTAAATGGCTCGGGGAACAAAACATAGAGATTTTGGGTCCATGGCCTGGAAACTCCCCAGATCTTAATCCCATTGAGAACTTGTGGTCAATCATCAAGAGACGGGAGGACAAACAAAGACCAACAAATTGTGACAAAATGCAACATTCTTGGTGCAAGACTGAACGGCTATCAGTCAGGATTTGGTCCAGAAGTTGATTGAGAGCTGCCAGGGAGAATTGCAGAACTCCTGAAGAAGGGGCAACACTACAAATACTGACTTGCTGCTGTAACTCCTTCTAACTGCCAATAAAAGCTTTTGTTACTCATAATATGATTGCACTTGTATTTCTGTATGTGATAAAAACATCTGACAAACCAGAGGGCAACAGATCATGTGAAAATATAATATTTGTGTAATTCTCAAAACTTATGGCCATGACTGTAGCCTGCTCTGTCTTTCCATCCGGTTTTCTACAGTATACAATGTAGAAGACAATGGGGGTCATTTACTAAGGGCCTGATTCGCGTTTTCCCGACGTGTTACCCGAATATTTCCGATTTGCGCCGATTTCCCCTGTATTGCCCCGGGATTTTGGCGCACGCGATCGGATTGTGCCACATCGGCGCCGGCATGTGCGCAACGGAAATCGGGGGGCGTGGCCAAACGAAAACCCGACGTATTCGGAAAAACCGCCGCATTTAAAAACCGAAAATGTGTTGCTTGGGAAGCGCTTACCTTCACCTGGTCCAGCTCGGTGTATTCCGGTGCGTTCAGATGATTTTCAGCGCAGCAGCGCCACCTGGTGGACGGCGGAGAAACTACCTTCATAAATGCCGGCCGGACCCGAATCCAGGGCAGAGAACGCGCCGCTGGATCGCGAATGGGCCGGGTAAGTAAATCTAGCCCAATGCCTCCCTCAACCAGTATATGTCTACGTATACACTCAGCTCTTTCCTTGTGCATACACTTAGCGCATTCAAAAGACGTGATGTAGCCTAACATTTCCTTTTAACACCTGCAAGCTGTGGGAGGACCGGTACGGATTGTGTCCTAGTGAATATTCCCTGGATATAAATGTGGTTTCTGGATCTGCACTGTGCAGATAAAGGCTGTGGTCATCTATGTCTGTGTCCTGTGGAGATCAGTTAAAGAAAGACAGAAAAAGATATAAAAGGGATTTGACATTGTAAACTTCATCCCCACAATCAGCAGCTGCCATCAGTCCAGGTACAGATAACACAGAGATCAAAGACACATTGAACACAATGAGGCACATTGGAGCTTATTTACTAAGGGTCGCAGATCACACTTTCGTCAGATTTTTGAATTTTTCAGGATTTGCGCCGCTGGGACAGGTATTTAACAGGAGGATTGTGTCACACGTGATCGGATTGTGGCGCAGCTGTGCTGCTTTCACGCAAAATCGGGGGTTGTATCATCGGACGATCCAACTGATTCGGACTGAGCGCAGGATTTAATATTCAAATTGTGTCGGTACCATTGCACTTACATGCACCGGGAAGAAGATGGTGAAATCTGTCGGACCTGAGCGGGGAAGCGACACATGCAGGATATCGGGCACATGATCTTAGTGAATCGTGGCAGATGTGCATTCTGGTCGGACAATGCACTTTCGGAGATCGCAAAGGACGGGTAAGTAATTGGGCCCCATTTACTTACCCGTCCGACAGAGTTTGCCAAAAGTGCATTGTCCGACGATAATGCACGGTGCCCCGATTCACTAAGATTGTGCGCCCGATATCCTGCATGTGTCGCTTCCCCGCTCAGGTCCACCGGAGTTTACCTTCTATTTCGTGGTGCATGTAAGTGCTCAATCAGTCATATAGTCCGATGGAAAGCCCCCCAATTTGTGTTACATGGATGCAGCGCAGCTCCGCCAAAAAACCATCGCGTGCGACACAATCCAGGCGCAGACACCCGTCCAAGCTGTGCAATCCCCGAAACAGACAAACAGTCCAACGAAAGTGCAATCCGCAACCCTTAGTAAATGAGCCGCTGTGAGCTGATCTCACTTTGCTTCAGTCCCATAGAAGTCACTTAAGGTTCAGTTTTACTTGCAACACATTGCCTAGCCACTAGGTGTGCTGTTAGAAAGCTAGAACGTTTATCAAAGTCCATATATCGTTTAAGGGCTTAAAGGGAGTGTCCAGTGACAACTAGTGAGCTCCTATGCTGAGGGTAGGGGCTATCTTGCTGAACACTGGGGACCTCAGTGATAGGAAAACCACAGATCAAGAAAACAGGGGGTCCTTTGTACCCCAGATCAATATAGAAGCAGGTTGCTCATGCTCCCTGCTGCTCTATTCATCTCTACGGCGCTGATGGAGAAAGCCGAGTGCTCAGTTATCTCTGTCAGTTCTATAGACCGCATGAATGTGCCATCGTCCATTCCAATCTTTTGGGGTGCAATGGACCCTACAATCATAATCTTTAGGTATCTCATTATTGAGACCTCCACTGATCAGCAAGAGATCCCCTATCATGCAGACAGGGGATAACTTGTTGTCATTGGACCACCCCTTTAACGTAAATCGGTCAGCAGGTATGACCATGGTCAGCAGCGTTAGGTATTATCCCTGGAGAGATGTGTTACCATTCCTTTTTGTATTTTGTTAGGATCAACAGAATAGTTAATCATCGATTTATATCGATGCTTCTCCTAGTGTACTGAGGGTTGGGGTGTCCTCACACTGCTGTGCTCTTGCTTCTCTGCATTGAACCTCTCCATAGCTCCTTTCATTTGCCTTGAGTGAAAGCTGAGGCAGACCTCTTGGTGAATACTACAACAATAAGTGCAGTCAGACCAGAAGGGAGGGGCTTTGGATCTGTTTTTTGCTAAGAGAACAGCAGTGTGAGGACCATCCCCAGCTCTTCCTGGAATAAAAATGCATTTTTCACTGTCCTGCAGCTACTAACAACATATACAAAGGTATGATTATACATCTTTCCGAAGACAATACCTAAAGTTACATTTTTTCTACATCCGGAGACCTTCTGGTTATTTTATCTTGAATTTTTTTTTAAACATTAGAAATAAAATCTAAGCCGAAATTTGTGAAAGTGTTTGTCCACAAAAGAACAGACAATATATTGTTTGTTAGGATCTAGCATGCTTATTGTATGTTTTAACCCCCCACACACACACACACACACACACCCATCAAAAATTCTGCATAAATATGTGGATATTACCATCTCCGCTCATGACTCCTCATCTCAAGGACTATCCAACTCAATCAACACATGATCAAAATGCACGAGTCAGCATTACCTTCCGGAGATGTCAGCAAATTAGCAAATTTCTTGAAACCGAAATTGTGGAGCATGAAATTATAACATTGTTGGGTTTCATCAGGATCCTGACTATGTAACTGATAGGTGTCACTCTAATTTCACGGTCTGTTGAACTGTAAATAAATCTTCGGAGGCCTTTTCATGGTTGAATTTATGGAGGTAATATGTGTTTAGGAGAATTATTTGTTGTTTTTGTCTGGGGTGTTTTAGTCTATCTGGTCCTGGGTAGCTGTGGGCTACAAGAAGGTTTTGGTAATTCATAGACACAGACACTGTAAAAGACCCCATATTCATAAAGTATTTTAGACCAAAATCACACTTGAAACAGGACCCGTACAAAATGTACAGACCTCCAGATAGTAGACACACAGATTCCAGGCCAGGGGCGTAACTACAGGGGTAGCAGACTTAGCAGCTGTTATGGGGCCCACAGTGTCAGGGGGGCCCAAGCATCTGGGCTATGGGATTTGTATTGTGTGTATATGCTGTTTCAGGGCCGCCGATAGGGCAGTACAACTGGTACTGCCCTATGGGGCCCGGACACTAGGGGGGGGGGGGACAGGGAAGAGTATCGCAGCTAGAAAGATTGCACCTCAGTCAACAATCTATCGCATCATCAAGGAATTCAAAGAGAGAGGTTCCATTGTTGCCAAAAAGGCTCCGGGGTGCCCAAGAAGGATCAGCAAGCACCAGGACCATCTCTTCAAAGTGTTTCAGCTTCAGGACCGGGCTACCAGCAGCGCAGAACTTGCTCAGGAATGGCAGCAGGCAGGTGTGAGTGCATCTGCATGCACTGTGAGACTGCGGAGAGTCTTGGAGCAAGGCCTGGTGTCAAGGAGGGCAGCAAAGAAGCCACTTCTCTCCAGAAAAAACATCAGGGACAGACTGATATAATACAGGAGGTACAAGGAGTGGACTGCAGAGGACTGGGGTAAAGATATTTTCTCTGATGAATCCCCTTTCCGATTGTTTGGAACATTTGGAAAACAGCTTGTTGGGAGAAGACAAGGTGAGTGATACCACCAGTCTTGTCTTATGCCACCTGTAAAGCCTCCTGCAACCATTCATGTGTGGGGTGGCTTCTCAGCCAAGGGAATCGGCTCTCTCACAGTCTTGCCTAAAAACACATCCATGAATAAAGAATGGGACCAGAATGTCCTCCAAGAGCAACTTCTCCCAACCGTCCAGGAGCAGTTTGCTGATCAACAATGCCTTTTCCAGCATGATGGAGCACCTTGCCATAAAGCAAAGGTGATAACTAAATGGCTCAGGGAACAAAACAGAGAGATTTTGGGTCCATGGCCTGGAAACTCCCCAGATCTTAATCCCATTGAATACTTGTGGTCAATCATCAAGAGACGGGTGGACAAACAAAAACCAACAAATTGTGACAAGATGCAGCAGTAAATGTCAGTTAAAGCTTTTGTTCCTCATAATATGATTGCACTTGTATTTCTGTATGTGATAAAACATCTGACAAACCAGAGGGCAACAGATCATGTGACAATATAATATTTGTGTCATTCTCAAAACTTTTGGCCATGACTGTACTACATTGTGTCTCTATAGTATATAGTCTTATACAGCGAGCAGTACAAGCCATACATGGGCTACAGGTGTGGTACAGGGAATATTTGTCATTTTAGATCTATCCCTTGTTTAAAGGGAATCGAGCACAGGTGCACAGCATAGTACCGGCGGATAATGCTATGACCTACTGGACCCCCGACTCTAGCCACTGTAAGTTCCCATCAAAATGGCCGTTATGGTTATCCTTAAATGCTTGTTATCAAGAATTATGCTAATTTACCGCTTAGAGCAGGGGAGTGTCCAGTGCACCCAAGGCTCCTTATGTCATCCCAGGGCCAGTCTGGCTTGTGTGATCCGATAATCCCGACTCGATACCTGTGCTCTGCTCAGTATATGATCTCTTCTGAATCAGGTGCACGTGCTGGGATATTAGGTTTCCTTGGGGCATGCATTATGAACGCTCCTATTTCTTTTCCCATTTTTCGGTCTGCTGGGATAATATTGATTTTTATGTCTGACCTTCATGACAGTTGGTCTTCACAGATGGTTGTCTGGATGCTAGGTCAAGAGTACAGGGATTCTCAGATTACCTTCAGGACTGGTGGCGGGTGACGTAAAGAGCCCTTAGGTGCACTGGAGCACACACCACTGGTAATTAACACAATACTTTATTAAAACTAAAAGATAGTGGCGGCCTAGCCAATTGCACTGTATAATGTTATATTGTTATAGTGTGTCTCGTTAAAACATCTTTAATGTTAATGTACACACACCGTGCTTTAGTTTTTATGCCATTATTTGCCACTGATAATTAAAATATATTGACCAAATAGTATGACTCCTATGTGGCAATTACCAGAAGAAGTGTGCCTTGTCGTAGCAAAACAGGCCTCAAACCCTGTTTGTGAAAGGGGCCGCGGGGGGCAGGAGGCTTGTCGGTTTTGGGGTGTGTTGGGGCCCAGACACTTTTGCTGTATGGGGCCCCGAATTTCCTGATGGCTGCCCTGTGCTGTTTGTTTGTGTGGTGTGTATACACTGTATGTCTGTATATGGTAATGTAAGAATGTGTGTGTAGATGTTATTTGCATATGTCTGTGTTTATGATGCATCGCTATATATGGTACTGTATGAATGTGTGTATATGCTGCATGGCATGTATGTATATAATGGGGGTCATTTACTAAGGGCCCGATTCACGTTTTCCCGACGTGTTACCCGAATATTTCCGATTTGCTCCGATTTTCCCACCCCGGGTTTTTGGTGCACGCGATCGGATTGTGGCGCATCGGCGCCGGCATGCACGCGACGGAAATCGGGGAGTGTGGCCGACGAAAACCTGACGTATTTGGAGAAACCGCCGCTTCACCAGGTAAGCCTCGGCGGACTTCAGCGCAGCAGTGACACCTGGTGGACGTCTGAGGAACTGCCTTAGTGAAGACCCAAATCCACCGCAGAGAACGCGCCGCTGGATCGCGAATGGACCGGGTAAGTAAATCTGCCCCATTGTGTGCATATACTGTGCGTGGTTGTAACTCACGTGTGAGTATACAAGTATGCATAATTTTTTAAGGGGGCCCCATTCAAAAGTCTGCTATGGGGCACAGCCTCTCGTAGTTACGCCCATGCTGAGGGCAATGCTTCCAAAATTCTAAAGACTCCCCATCAGACCCCCCATAAAAAACCAGACCCATGACTTCAGACTAGACCGAATCCCCTTACTTCCCTCATTTACAGGCACCAAACTATCACTTAGGGAAAGAAGGAGGGAGCCAGGACCATAGAGACCCCAGACCACATGTAAAGGTCAGAAAGAGGAGACCTCACAAACTACTAGCTAGTAGCAAGGGGCATCAATTTGCAGGATTGGCTGTTTGGGTAACAATCCAGCAATACATCTGGGTCATATGGGTTCACTCATCTCTATTAACCAATTCCCCTCACTCAGATCCGGTGTAACGTTTAAAGAAAACTAAATGTAACCTTGTTCTTTTTATTTATATACACAGGGTATAACCCACCGTAAATTTGGTTATGGAATTTGGGGAGGGGAGTGGGTTTGGTGCTGGTGGAATGGAGATTTTGAGTGCAGTAATACACAGCTTTTATTAATCTTTTTTCTAAAATATACCATATATACTCTAGTATAAGCTGACCCGAATATAAGCCGATGCTCCTAATTTTACCACAAAAAACTGGGAAAACCTATTGACTCAAGTATAAGCCGAGGGTGGGAAATGCATTGGCCACAGCTTTCCCCCCAATATATAGCTATAGCTATAAAGCTGTCTCCAGTATATAGCCAGCTTTTCCACAGTATATAGCCAGCTCCCTGCTCTAGTATATAGCCAGCCCCCTGCTCTAGTATATAGCCAGCCCCCTGCTCCAGTATATAGCTAGTCAGCCTCCTGGCCACAGTATATAGCCAACCAGCCTTCCCACAATATATAGCCAGCCACCTGCCCCCAGTATATATCAAGCCAGCCTGCCCCCATTATACTGCCATCATATTGTGTGGCTGAAGTCAGAACCTGTGCGCTGCAATGCCTGTGCGACTTTCTTATTTTTGGACTTCAGTATAAGCCAAGTTTGGGTTTGGATTTTTCAGCACAATAATGTGTCCCCGTAACTCATTCACCCTTTTCTAGTTACCCACTGTTGAAGTCAGCTCACCAGGCTGTCCCTGTGTGAATGAAGGAGCAGGAGGGAGGAGTTGTACAGGAGCACACAGGTGGGGGCTGAGAGCTGAAGAGTGAGCAGCACAGACAAGTCAAGTGTCCTTTTTTTTTTAAATGCATCCAAACTGAAACAAATCTGGGACTCGGCACAGGATTCTGTCAGGTCGCAAGGTAAGTAAAAAAACACAATTATATTGTAATAGAAAACTAAAAAGTAGAAAGAAATATTTGCACTGCAGCTGTAATGGGCTTCTGCAATCTGTCTTTAGTGAAAATGAGGTCCCTGGTGACAGGTTCCGTTTAAAAATAAAAGAAATTATAATACCAGAGTCGTTTGACGTGGGCAAAAGCCAAACGAGCCACTACGGCATGTCCCATGATGCCTTCTCCTGCACATGTATGGATGTAGTAAAAAGTGAGAATTATGGATATTATACATCATCCTAAATTTCATATTGATCTGATACATATCAGGCAGTGAATTTGTTCTCTTATTATGCAGGATACCCCAAGGAGAGAACATGTTGCTACTGTTCATTATTTCTTCTATAAAGATCTGATTTCCATAAGTACATTATTACATCCATAGGGAAATTCTATCAAATCCACCGCTCAGTGGTGCTTAATGTAATCTGCTACACGCTGTATATGTTCTGCTAGAGAATTCTCCATAACTTGTCTCTTACAATTTCAGTATGTAACAAAGTGTAGAATAGAAACATTCTACTTTGTAGGATATGGAGTACAAAAAAAATCGGAATTTCCTTAAATGTTTCAATCTTTTGTTTCTGTGGACATACAAGACGGTGAGAAACAACAATAATAACAACAACCGCTGATGACCAATGACCTGTCCTAAAATAAGAATCATCAGAGAAACAGTTTCCATGGTGATAGTGCAAAGTGCATGAACAAAACAAATCTAAATCAAATCCATATTCCATGGAAACACCCTTTATCTTCAAAGTAGCACCAAGTCTTCTCGGATCACCAGTTTTTGGAAGAACTCAGCAGAGTGGTTATTCCAGACATCTAGGTGAACTAACTGTGCATTCAGTTCTGCATTATAATGCAGAATGTAAAGAATAAGTGACGTCATGTATGTACACAGTGGGGCTCATTTACTAAGGGTCCCGTGGATCGCACTTTCGACGGGTATTAATAATTTTCGAAATTTGCGCCACTGGGACAGGCTATTTAGAAGGGGATTGTCTCACATGCGATCAGATTTTAGCACAATAGCTACAACTTTCATGGGACAGAAATCGAGGGGCGGGCTGTCGGATGATCCAACAGTTTCCGACTGAACCCGGGATTTAACTTTAAAATTGTGTGGCAAATTTTACCCAATTATAAGAAAGCTAACTTAATATCTGCTACTGAGGGGTACCCTCGTCCCTTGTGCCTGAAAAAGTGGAGGTGGTTATGCCCCCTATTTCCCCGATTTCCCTTGAGCCCCCTAATGTTGCTGCTGGTCCAGCTGGAGCAAATGCTGGTGTAATGGTGAGTCAAGTGAGTGGTGCAAAAACATTACCAGTTATGGGAGTGAGAGAATGAGTGACTGGTGGTACGGATGGCGCGGCTGAGTGTAACATGGAGGTGGGTAATGTTAATGTGGTGGATGCAGCGGTTGGTCCGGTTGCTCCCCCAGTGGCGGCCCCTGTAATAGCTATGACTATGTTGCTGCTTGGGGAAGTGGGGTTCCATCATCCCCGTTACTGGGCACTGGGGACGGTTTTTTGTAACGGCGCCTCTTGCAGGCCTTACAGAAGGGTGAAAGAACAGTCAATGTAGCGGGGCAGGAGGTTGATTTGTGGTTTTGGATAGAGAGGCATGACCTGTCTGCCTTCTGAGAGCAAAGAGGCAGGGAGACACCATGGTCGCTCCCGACGACCTGGCTGGGTGCGAACCATAGAATGTGGTCCGTCTTTGGTGGCGTGGCAGTGATGTGTGATGTAGTTGAGCTGATACTGAAGATGGACTTTAAGGCAGCTGACATCTTTGCCTTGATGCATCCCTATGGTACACTTGAGTTTGATGTCAGCTTTGTTCGGCCGGAGGAGCTTGAGCTCTTCTGGTCCAGCTATGAGCTGAGATACAACGAGCCCGAGTGGCGGGACTTTGCTGTGCAAGCAGTGTCCCGCCAGAGCTAAGTCAAGAAAGTGACCATTCTTAACAAATCACTATCTTGTTTTGAAATCATGACCTGGATGAGGAGGTGCTGTGGAGCTATGGGGAGGTGCTGGGAGTACCCGAAAAAAAAATCGAGATGAGTATGGTATCTAGTCAGGGGCCTGGACCTTCATGGTGAAGTTGAGGCGTTCAGGTAACTCAGTCGCCCACATACCATCATCAGCCTTCCGGGGAAGCCTAAGCTGTGTCACAGGTGCAGCCATCTTGCTGCATCCTGTACAGAGCAGATTAGGTATAACCTGGTGGTGATCTTGGTCACCCGTACAGTCGTTGTCCTGTTTGTTGTCCTAATGTGGGCTCAGCCTCAGCAGATGAAGGCCAAGAGGCTGAATCTGCTTGGGAGGGGACTAACAGAGGTGGAGGAATGGAGGGGCCAGGGAAGAAAGACAGGAAAAAGATGTCTTCCCTGCTGAGGCGTCTAGAGAAACGTCAACAGGGGGGAGTCTCGGGCTGCTAAGGCCCCAGGGGATGATGTACTGGATGAGGAGGTCAGGAGGATTGAGGGGGAGGAAGGTGGCGCGTTCTCCTCCCATACTCCTCCCATTATGAGAGTATGAATGAGGATAATAGGGCATGGCTAGAGGAAAAGCGTGGCGCCAAAAATAAGAAAAAGGATAAAAAGAAGGGAGATGTAAGATCTTCTCCCACCCTGACTAAGGTACCTAAGAAAGGTGCAACCAACCTGAAGAACGGTCAAACTTTCAAAGTGATTCCTGGCCCAGTATGGATCCTCTACTGTTGATGGAGGGGCTGAGGGTGAAGGGCCAGAGGTGGCGGAGGGGCCGGCCGGGGGTGCCGAGTCTCCCCCTGAGGATCAGGGTCCTCAGGAGGGGAGACTGACCCAGAGTCTGGAGACGAGGATGAGGAGGCCGGTCCTGGATATGTCCCTGAAACATCAGAGGTGAGGGAGATGAACACTACAATATTTCTTAAAAGGGGGTGTTCATTTTCCGAGGGTGGTGGTAAGATGGGTAAGATGGGTGGTAAGATGGCGGCACCCATCCCGTCCATTAATGTCGCCAGCATTAAGTCTGATGCGGCTAGATTTGCGGCCTTTGATTTTCTTGGCCATGTTGAAGCTGACATTTTATTTTTGCAGATGACCAGGCTGCCAGATTTGGTGGCCGTGTTTAAAGCTAAGAGGGAATGGAGACATGAACCTTCCTCTTGTGGCCAAGCCGTATAGCAGAGTGGCGGCCCTTTTTACTGCACAAGTTGAATGCCTGGATGTCCTTCTGAAGGGACAAGAACTCAGTCTAATTAACATCTATGTTCCCCAGTCCAAGTGGGACAGAAGGTGTCTCCTTAAGAGTATCTCTTTATGAGCAGGTGGTCTTTGGAGGGGATTTCAATGCGGTCACGAGGCCCCAAGATAGGGGAGTTTCCAGAGACAAGCTGGCTTATGATAGCATCATTCATAATAGCATAGGTGTTGAGGTGGAGTTCTCCAACCATTGTCTAATTTTGTTTTCTCTGAATGGTACAGAGACCCCTGGATGGGAAGAGGCTATTGGAACCTCAATTTGTCTCTCCTGAAAGAAGCAGAGGTAAGACAATCCTTCGAGGACTTTCTTCAGAGCCAGGTACCATTGCTGGGCCTTTGTAGCAGTAAGTCAGAGTGGTTGGAGATGTTCAAGAAAAGGGTGGCGAGATTCTTCCGCCAGCACTCGAGCCTCAGGAGCTTGGACAGGTATAGCATTGAGTTTTATAAGACCTTTAAGGACACCTTGGTTCCCCTCTTGACTGAGGTATTCAATAAGTGTCTTTCCTCTGACGCTCTGACGATGTCAATGAGGAGGTCTGCCCTGATCATCCTGTCAAAGGGTAAGGACCAATCTCGTTTTGAGAACTGGTGGCCCATAGCCGCCAAAGGTTTTGGCAAAGGAACTGTTTAATCGGCTGGTGCAGTTTACACCCCGGCTCATTTCGGGGGCCCAGCACTGCTCTTTTCCAGGCCGCAGTACATTTAGTGCTGTGCTCTGTGTCCGGAAGGCAGTGGAGTAGGGAAGGGCTGTTAACTGGAAGGGGTACTTGCTGTCCTTCGATCAGGCAAAAGCTTTTGATTGGGTTAACCACGAGTACCTCTGGTCTGTCTTTCTGAGGTATGGCTTGCTGGGCGGGTTTTTCAATTGTCTGAAAGTTTTTTATGCAGGGCGAAAGAGTTTCCCGCTTGTAAATGGTTGGATTGGTCGCTCTTTTGTGGTTGGGCCTGGTGTTTGCCAGGTTTGTCATCTGAGCCCACTACTGTAGATGTTTGCGATCCACCGATTCCTTAGGAGGGTTGATCGTGGCCCATTGATGGGTGTCGGGATGGACCAGGCGGCACCCTAAGGGTGGTAGCGCACACCAATGATGTCACCATTTTCCTGTCCTCGTGATGGGAGGTGCAATGGGCATTGTCGGAGGTTGACTGCTACTCAGAGGCTTCTGGGTCCAAGATCAACTGGGATAAGTGTGAGAGTCTCGGGCTAGGAGAGGGAGGTCCAGGTTTTGATCTACTGGACACTCTTCCAGGGCCCCAGGACTGTCCCAAAGTTCTCGCCATTGAATTTGGACAGGAATATTACCCAATGCAAAACTGGAACAGCAGGTTTAAGATTGCTGCTCAGAGGGTGGACCAGTGGAAGGGTGATCCTCAGAGAAAGGGTTTACTTGATCAAAACCTTCCTGCTCCTGCTGCTGACATATATGGGCAGTATATGCATCTTGCAATAGCCTCTCTGGACTCAGGTCTACAGTCTGTTCCTCCAACTGTTATAGGGGAATAGGCTGAACCTAATAAGGAGGGAGGTTACTTACCACACAATGAGACAAGGAGGGTTGTGTATGGACAACACTGTGGTATTCTTAGTGAATACCTTTCTTAAGATCAACGTCGCAAACCTCTGGAAAAAGAGGGCTCCTTCATGGGGGTATACTCCTGTAGGGGATGGTTTTGGCCTTTCATCCAGGAATGGGAGACAGGAGGGCAAGTGAAAGATCGTCCCACACCACATGAGCATCTTCCGGGTTACACTACTCCGGTTATGAAGGCAATTCGCCGGTGAGGTCTGGGAATGTGGGAGATCGGCGTAAAATCAGTTGACGCAGCATAAAATCCTTCCGTTGGATGAGGTGGTTAGGAACATTCTGGGTGACCTGGTGAAGGTGCACTCTCTGGAGTATGAGAGGCTGGGCACGGGGAGGGCCTCTCTCCTTTGGAGGGGATTCTCCTTTAGTGTCCCTTAGTCTGCCATCTCCTCTCCTGGTGTTGGACTGATGCTGACACAATAGATTTTTGTATAAAGTGATGTAGGGCTTGCAGGCGTCGAACCTGGGCTTTATGGTTGTTCAGGTTTTTGATTTGTACGATATTTTCTTTGTTATGTTGTAAATAGTGTATATAATGTATATAGTGTATATAGTGTGGGTATGGGTTGGGAGGGGGTAATGGTGGTGGGAATATTCCTTTATTTATGAACCGACCTTGGACAATGGTCTTGACAACTTAACAAAAACTTTGGACATTAGACCAGTGTCTGAGGGGAAAGGGAGGGTGTGGGATTTAGTTTAGTGTTTGTTTAATGTGTATTCTGTGTTTGTAGTCTATATAAATAAAAAAAAAAACATAATGATATAAGTGTGGGGTTGGGTTGTGTTTATGTTCATTTATGTTAATTGGTTCATTTGTCTGTGTGGCTTGTCTTTTTTTTTTTTGGTTGGGTGGGTTTCATGTTATTGTTTATTTTGGTGCGTATTAAGTTTTTGTTATTTCTAGGTGTTTTTTCTAAGTGTGAATGGGGTTGGACCAGCATGTGAGTTATTGTAAATAGTTTGTATATATTCTATATTATATTTGGTTTATGTTATGTTTTGTTGTTATGTTTTCTATTTTCAATTTTAATAAAAGATCTACAGGATGTAACTCAGGATCAGTGCATGATGTGCAATGTTATGTGTTATCTTTTTATTTATACCTTTTTTACTCAACTTCTAGAAAAATTAAAGTATTTTGGATATTAAAGCTTATTAAAGTTTTTGCCCTCAGAGTAACTCACAATCTAACCTTGAGGAATCGATCAAGGACAATCCTTTTGCTTCCACTTATTTACGAGTCGTCTTGTGCCTCTTTTGTGAACGTCTGGCTTTGAACAAGAAGGAAGATATTTTAAGAGCTCTTAGTGCTATTCTTTTAAGTGTCTATATAGTTTGCCTATCTTTGAATTTGCGTTCCCTTTAATGTCAGGCACAGGGGTATTACTTTTATTTCTTTTTCATGCTTTCATAATCTGAGAGATGTAATAAGTTTATTTTACGTGATTTTGCATTCATTAATTTTCTGGAGTGAAACAAATTTACTGTGGCATCAATGCTATTGTTCTCTTTCTAAATGCAGCTTTGGTCTACATAAGGATTAAATCATTTTACTAGTTTTAAATACAATTTTTAACTTTTACTTGACAAAAATTCTGCTCATAATCATCAGTAAATATAAATTAATGTTAAACTACATATATTTTTTAAAATGCAAAGAACATGGGCAACATCCTCCCCCTGGGGCCTGACCTATTGGCTTGGGGGTAGGAGGATTCCTCTGGTACCTGAGTGGCTGGCTTGAGCATGGCCTAGCGCTAGACTGGGTCACAGTCACTTGGTCCAGGTGGAATAGGCCTCATCCACGCCGGGCAGTTGTCCGACAGGTGGATTGTAAGAAAGAGGGAGAAGCCACGGATGGATTTGGCACTCTCGATGTATGCGTGCAGGGCCGGATTAAGGGTGGTGGGGGCCCCTGGGCGCAAAATCTGGTGGAGGCCCCCACTGAGTGCAGCGTGCATACACGTCCTCCTGCTCACTATCCACTATCCCCACTGTAACACAGCTACATACAGCCGCCTCGTCCCCAGTAACACAGCTACATACAGCCGCCTCATCCCCAGTAACACAGCTACATACAGCCGTTCATCCCCTAGTAAAAAGCTACATACAGACAGCCTCGCACCCCAGTAATAACACTCCAAATACAGCGCATCATCCTTCAGTAACACAGCTAAATACAGCCGCCTCACCCCTCATCACAGTAATACCAGGCTACCAGTAACAGCTACTACGCCGCCTCAACCCCAGTACCCCAAGCAACCACACGCCGCATACATCAGTAACACAAGACAACACGCTCATCCCCCACGTACACAGCAACATTACAGCCGCCTTCACCCCCAGTACACAGCATACATACAGCGCTCACCCCACTGTAAATCCAACACGCCACCCATCACAGACTTTCGCGCCTCACCCCCAGTAAACACCAAGCCGCCTCACCCCAGAACTAATAGCCGCCCATATCCCAGTAACACCACTACATACAGCGCTCACCCTCCAGAACACAGCTAATACAGCCGCCTCGCTCCCAGTAACACAGTACATACATCGTCATCCCCTAGTACACAGCTCATACAGCCGCCTCGCTTCCCAATAACACTGCTACATCAGCGGCTATCCCCAGGAACACAGCTACATTTACAGCCGCCCTCACCCCCAGTAAAACAGCTACATACAAGCCGCCTCACTCCAGTACACAGCTACACACAGCCGCCTCACCCCGTAGAACACAGCACATCAGCCCAACTCACCTCAGTAACACAGCACAAACACGCGCCTCTCCCCGTAACACAGCTACACCCCAGCCGCCTCAACCCCCAGTAACACAGTACATAACAGCCACATCACTCCAGTAACCAAAGCTACACACAGCTGCTCACCCCCAGTAAACAGTAATACACGCCCACCTCACTCGACAGTAACAAGCTACAACAAGCCGCTCACCCCAGGTAAAACAGGCGACAACAGCGCCTCACCTCCAGTTAACACAGTACACACAGCCGCCTCACCCCCAGTAACACATCTATAGACAGCCGCCTACCCCAGTAAACATCTTGTATCTACCTTCACGCCCTACAGAGTATGCCGTCCCAGTTAACATACCCTCAGCCACGTAAAGAACATGAGCCGCCAGTTTATCAATTACACACATTTATAACTGATATATTCACCACCTTTATATACACATAAAATTTCTACACTCATATGTTGCCCCATATATATACAAGTAGACAAACACATATTTATGTACCATATAACATTATACACAAACAGAGTATACACAAACCCACTACAGTTACTAGACATCACACAATACGGCATTACACACACATATATATATATTATATATTATATATATATATATATCTAATACTATACAGTATCATGGACCATATCATAACAATACATGCAGTATAAAAACACATATACACCATGCTGCAATTACATACAGCAAATACAGACAATTCAGTAGATACAGCATTTTCACACACTATGCGGCAATACACAACACAAACATTCAGTTACAGAACATATACCATACCTACCACACACAGCATTAAACAATACATCATATATGATTAGTATATATAGTGCGGGAAACTGGCCAGACCGACGCGGCAAAGGAAGTTGTCGTGCAGCGCGTGGTCTGCAGTTCCCAGCTGGCGTCTGCGCTCCGGTGGAGGGACCTATGTAAGTGGACTATAGGGCGAAGGACTATAAGGCGCACTTTGGATTCAAAGGAGAAATTCAAGGCTTTTAGGTGCGACTTATAGTACGGAAATACGGTATATTTAAATGTGCACATATATATGCTTAGACAAATATTATCATGATAAATACAGTATATTCATCTATAAACAGATCTACACATATAGATAGTAGATGCATATACACATATATACCACAGATACACAGTATATACAAAAGATACCACTATATATAAAAACAGTAGAATCATATATACACAGTTATACATATATACACTTTATATACACAGTAGCTCATATATACACTTGATTAACACAGTAGATGCATATATACACATATACACAGTCTTATACATATTACAACTATATACATATATACACAGATCACAGTATATACATATATACACAGATACACAGTATATAACCTATCCACAGTAGCATGCAGATATAAACATATACACAGTCCGATACATATATACACCGAACACAGTATATAATATAAACACTTTAGATCACACAGTAGATTGCAGATATACACATATACACAGTATCTAAATCTATACACCAGATACACAGTATATACATCATCTATTACACACACGGAGAAATAAATATGTAATATATACTGACCCTTTTAGGTTGTTCGGTGTTCCATCAGGAGGTGTTAGGGAGGGGGGAGAGTTGACGATGCTGAAGGTTCCCAGGGGGGGGGAGGGGGGGCGCGGTGAGCGGAGGACGGCGTATGTTCCGGCGGTGGGGGGGGGGGGCGGTTAGCGGAGGCAGGCTGAATGTTTCCGGCGGGGGGGGGGTGGGGGTTGAGCGGAGGACGGCGGAAGTCCGGCGGGGGGGGGGGAGACGAGGGAGCGGAGGAGGCTTGATGTTACAGGCGGTTGGCGGGAGGGGGCGCGGAGGGGAAGCGGAGGGAGGCTGATGTTCGGCGGGGGGGGGGGGCGGGGAGTGGAGGACGGCTGAAATTGTTCAGATGTTCGGCGGGGAGAGTGGAGATGCGGAGGATGACTTGCCCTTTGTTCGGCAGGAGGAGGCGGTGGCGGGGCGGGGGATAGGAGACGGGTAAGGTGCCGAGGAAGTGGCGAGGGCAGGGGGCGGAGGGCTCGGCAGGAGAGAAGGGGCGGGCGAGGCGGTAACATTGTGCGGGGGGGGACAGGGTGGGCGGGCAGCAAGACATGCAAGGGGATATCGTGGAGGGGTGGGTGCGCGACATGTTGACGGGGAAGGGCGGACAAAGGGGGCCGCGGCTGAGGAAATGTCCAGGGACCGGGGAAGCGATCGGTGGAGGCCCTGGGGGGCAAAATGGTGGGGGCCCCGGGGCTCGAGCCCCGGGAGCCCCGCCTATAATCCGGCCCTGTATGCGTGTATAAGGATGCCCAGGTAGAGGGGAGGTAGAGGGGAGGCCCTTGGTCTTAGTGGTAGCCAGTGATCACACTTAGACAAGGGATGTGAAAGATAAACTCACAGTTCCAGAGAGAATAGATGGTCCTAAATTCTTCTAATTTCGTTAGCTATGTCCCTCATTACCATCATCAGCAACCTGTCCGGCAAACACCACAACCACAACCACACTTGTTACAGGCTGCAAACTCAACTTGCAATGAATCTGCAGGCTACCAACTGTCTCAAGCAGATAAGCTGCTCTGATAAGGGGGAACTTGCTATCAGGAACCTAACTAATGGACTTTGAGAGACCCTGCAAGGTGACAGGAAGAACTTAATTCATCTGGCAGCTTCTGGATGGTAGAGCAGGCTAGTAAAAAGAAGTCAGGGATAGAGCAGTATTTACACTAGTACACAGAGGGACATACAAAAGATGCAGATAAACAAGTTAGACAGAACTGGGTCAAAACCAAGATGGCAGCAAAGGCACAAAATCGTATCACTAGAGATAGGACGAGTAAACATAGCAGAGGTCAGATACACTGTACAGCAAAAGGTATGAGAAGACTCGTAGAACTAGTACAATTGGACCTCACACACAACCAGCGGGAACCAGTCTCAGGTCCCACATATACTACTCTTGTCCTCCCAATCTTGATTTCTTCACAATTAAAGATAATGGGGCACATTTAATCAGGGTCCGAATCGCTCTTTTTCGTCGGGTTTCCTGAAAATTACCGGTTTGCAACGAATAGCCCTGGGTTTTTGGAGCACAGGATCAGATTGTGGCGCATCCATGCCGGCATGCATGCGAAGGAAATCGGGGGATAGGTTGGTGACTTCGGTGCAGCAGCAACACCTGGTGTACATCGGGCGCACGACATTAGTGAATCGCCGGAAGACCAATTTAACATGCTTTGTGCAGCGCTGCGTAATCTGTGTGCGCTATATAAATAAAGAATTATTATTACTATTATTATTATTAAGACCCAAATCCTCGATGGAGAACGCGCCGC
Source organism: Engystomops pustulosus (assembly GCA_019512145.1). Lineage (NCBI taxonomy): Eukaryota > Metazoa > Chordata > Amphibia > Anura > Leptodactylidae > Engystomops > Engystomops pustulosus. The sequence goes on along the minus strand of CM033642.1, from coordinate 1,038,472 downwards.
TGGATCGCAAAAGGACCGGGTAAGTAAATGTGCCCCAATTTGTGGCACTGTGTAGCACCAAGGTTCTCCATGGAGGATGCAGGTCTTCTTCTAGATGCTTCCTAGTTCTGTGGAACAGCCATTGCAGTGAACTTGCATATGATATGTGTGAAGCTCTCCAAGTCTCTGGGGCCCCCAGGGATGGTCAAGGACATATTAACGCCTGCCAGCTGCTATACACCTTCATCAAGTGTATCCATGCACCCTACTATATAGATAATCACCACACATAGGCAGGATCCTCCTTCCACTTGTGCCTCTTAGGTCTAGTTGTGTGTATTATTTTGTACTTATTTTTACTTGTCATTATGTAATGTATATGAACCCCTTTCTAAGTGTACTTTACCACAAAATCAATGCTGCCCTATAAACAAAAGTAATAACAAAAAAATCCATCATTGCTACTGTATTTGTCTGCCTACCCAAGTCAAAGGAATAAACTTGAAATAAAAATTGTGCTTGCCTACACCTCAAGAGTCCTTCATGTTCAGTTCCGTTCCACGTGTTTACCAGGTTTCATCCTCGATAGTATTTGTGCTATGTGCGGACAATGGAATTCTCCATGAAGGCCTTTCATCCTTACTCTTCACCTTGTCGAAAGACGAAGACAATGGAATCCTCTTAGAAGCCACCCAACCTTGGACATATCTCTCCCTTTGTAGTGACGCACTCTCACACCCTCTCCTCAGTCATCTTCCATTCTCAATATACTATTCATCTTCCCGGCTTTCATGACCGATGCTCCGTTGATGGAATTTAGTAGAACATTGTCAATCTTTACTCCAAGGAGGAGAAGAAAAAGAGAGTGCACCAAAACTACCCAACACCTCCAAGCTCAAAATAAGCGGGCACTGAGGTCACTTCCGACCCTGACATTATCTTCAAATGTCTTTAACAATTTGGATCCATCAGAACATTGCAAGCAATTTTCAGTTTTTTTATTGCGGCTCTTCAATTGTTTGCTTTCACCTTTTAAAAAAAAACAAAATCGGGAACTTGTCGTTCGCCGGCTGATATATAATGCCAGGCACTGCTTATTTTGCTCCGGCGAGGTCTTTTCAAATGGAAAAGTTTTCATGTTGTGATAAATGACTATGCGGGTTGCACATGGAGCTCCTCTTGTTCTCTTAATTTGCTCTTTTCTGCCTCGGAATGAATGGGTTTTTATGGGCCCCCGCTCCTTTTGAGATTTTTTTTAAATGTATTTTTTTCTCTCTACACCCTGTAAATGGGGAAAGCAGGAGATGTATTAAGTGTGTGGTTAAAGCAATTCACAGAAAGGCGGCTCATTTGTGATGTTTGTGTCATTAAGTGGATTTTCGATGGCGGACAATGGGGCTTTAGAAGGTGAGTGGGTTGGGATTTTCTGTTTGGAAACATTTTCACGGAATTGTTAAGCTTTTTCCTCTGGGGAATTGGTATAAAATAAGATAACTTGTAGGACGTGAGCCCGGCAGAGCTGATTGGATTCACTTGATAACTAAATAAACAGTTGCAGGTTAATACATAAAAGCAAAGAAAATTCTGAATGATAATCTTCACATTAACCCCTTAACAACATTGCTTTAAAGGGAGTCTGACAGCAGTTGTGACAATGGTAGGTAGGAGTTATGATGAGCTGATTAATCATACTATTATGGATGTTGTTAGTAGCGAAAGACTGATTACGATATATTATTACATTACAGGATTTTACTTTTTCACACTGCTTGATCTGATCCAAAGCTCTAAGCTCTACCCTTTGCTGTAAGAAGTAGTTTAAAGGAGTGAACACGTGGCGCCTAATGCTAGAGATAATGGTAATATTGAAGGTGTTCAGATGAAATGGTGAAATAAGTTAGTAGTGAACCTGGTGGGCTGCAGCGTCTCCCGTGACCCGCAGTAGAACACTGGCGGTGTAAGGATTAATAGAAAAGTTAGTGCAAAAAACAGAGGTATATAGGTGTGCGGTGCCCCAAGAGCTAAAATGTAACAGTAAAGTCCAAGATGTGTGTTAAAGGGGTTATCCGGGTTTTAAAAATTACTGAGGGCTGGGCTGGGGAGGGCTATTTAAAAATAATAAACATGTACTTACCCCGTCCGGCGCCGCCGATGTTCCGCGCCACGACCGGTCTTCTCTGTGCGCCAGTTTCATTACAAGGGTGCACGGGGAGCTTCCGGCCGGCCAGAAGCTCCCATGCGCACCATCTCCCAGCGTTTACAACGCTGAGAGAAAGGGACGGATGGGAGGAGCAGGCCACATCGCGAACCGGAAGCTCCCTGTGCCTGGCTTCCGTGCCCCTGTAAACAAACAGGGGCACGGATCGAAGGGACAGCGGCGGCTTCGGAGGAGGTAAGTACATGTTTATTGTGTTTAAATAGCCCTCCCCAGCCCGGCCATAAGTAATTTTTAAAACCCGGATAACCCCTTTAAAGGCCTTATTTTTATGGACGACGCGTTTCGAGGACGAATTGTCCCCAGGTTGTACTCTGGCGTGCAGCGGGACTCACACTCCATACTCCACCAGTGATCGGCCCCCTCCTGCCTCACTACAGTGCCGCAGCCCTTCAAACCGGCTCACCCACTACTTAAGGAATTTTATCCAAGACCACAGGACCTAGGTCAATTAGATTCCACCCCAGCCGAGCATATGTGAATCTCTACATTGCATCCGGTTGTTGTTTTTGGACCTGAGGAAGGGCACAATTCGTCCTTGAAACGCGTCGTCCATAAAAATAAAGCCTTTAACACACATCTTGGACTTTACTGTTACATTTTAGCTCTAGGGGCAGCGCGCACCTATATACCTGTGTTTTTTGCACTAACTTTTCTATTGATCCTTTGCTGTAAGAGACTGATGTAGTGTACAACCAGGATATACTGTCACTCAGAGGAGAGGCGAGAACTGTGGAGCAAATTAATGAAGAGAGCTAAGAGCACAGCAGTGAGAGGACATTGCCTTTGCAGATGTTGCTGGAATATAATAGAAGTGCAGTGTTGGATTGATGCATTAATAATAGTATGATTTAGCAAGGACAATACTCCTGACCCACTCCATTTTTAAAGTTTGTCCTAAAATGTGGTGTCCTTCACTGGAGCTGAATCAGATAACCTGTTTGCAGTGCTGGGTTGGCAAGGGTTAAAACCTTGAGCGGTTTGCTCAGCTGCCTCTCGGTCCGCTCTTTAGTTTATTATGAAGCTTCCTTTGGGCTCGATTTTTCTTGAAGTGTTTTGGTTTACCTACATGGGTGTAGATTCTGGCTCCCCTAGATTCAAGTTACTTCCGATCTTGACTTTGGTTTTCTATTCTTGTTATTCCTCACGTTAGTCTGTTCCTACAGGAATACTGGTTTGGCTTAATCCCACTTCATGTTATTAGGCTTCTTGTAGGTCATACTTGGTGTTAAGGGGGCCGCCTTTCAAGGTAGCAAAAGGAGGCATTGTTTTCCATTTAACACCTTGGGAAACGTATTTGCATACTTTCTATTAGTCAGTGTAGTGATCATGGGTAGGTAGCAGGGAGTTTGTCAGGGTTCACTCCCACCCCCCCAGACCTGACAACACCCATTCACATTATTTTCATTCCTATCCAGTCTCTGTAATAGGGTCATTCCCACATTTGTTCTGAACAAGATGCAGAGGTCAGTGTCAAAATCTCTAATGTGGACAATTAAGGGGTTGATGTCATTATCCCTGGTGGTCTCAGGTAGGGGAATGGTTGATGCCAATCAATAGCCTTCTACATACTTTCTAACTTTTAAGATGCTGGAAGAGGGAACATTTTCTGGTCACAAGCCCTGCCATGCCTTGCCTCTAACCTCAACCCCCAAGAGTGCCCTAAATGTTTCTCTCCCCCCCACACTGTGGGGCTCATTTACTAAGGGTCCGTCAGACGCATTTCTGTTGGGTTTTACAATTTTTTCAGATTTGCCCTGAATTGCCCTGGTTTTTTGGCGCACGCGATTGGATTTTGGCGCATCGGCGCTGGCTTGCACGCAACAGAAATGGGGGGCATGGCCGTTGGACAACCCGACGGATTTGGACAACGGATTGGAGCATCTGTGAGAACTCTGGGGCTTATTTACTAAGGGTCCGTCGGACGCATTTCCGTCAGGTTTTCCAAATTTTTCCGATTTGCTCTGAATTGCCCCTGGTTTTTGGCGCACCCGATCAGATTTTGGCGCATCGGCGCAGGTTTGCACATGACAGAAATCGGGCGGCGTGGCCTCCGGACAACCTGACGGATTCAGACAATGCACAAGATTCAACATTTAGAATTGTGTCCCAAGACACGCACTTACAAGCTCCGGGAAGAAGGTGAACTTGGGCGCACGATCTTCATGAATCGTGACGGTCTTCATCCTCGTCCAAATTCATCCTCGTCTTCATCCAAATTTACTTACGTGGTCCTGTTGTGATCCCCGATTCGGATGGTCCGACAAGGATGAAGTCCGGCGGGATTCATGAAGATCGTGCGTCCGAGTTCCTGCATCCGTTGCTTCACTTTCTTCTTCCTGCTGCTTGTAAGTGCGTGTCTTGCGACACAAATCTAAATGTTGAATCTTGCGCGTTGTCTGAATCCGTCAGGTTGTCCGGAGGCCTCGCCCCCGATTTCTGTCACGTGCAAACCGGCGCTGATGCACCAAAATCCGATCGCGTGCGCCAAAAACCAGGGGCAATTCAGAGCAAATCGGAAAAATTCGGAAAACCTGACAGAAATGCGTCCGACGGACCCTTAGTAAATGAGCCCCAGAGTTCTCACAGATGCTCCAAATGTATTGTTTTTTTTGTTTTTTTTTGGAGGGGGGTGCAATAATTATTTCAAAATCAACAGATCCTTTTAAAATTGATTGTATACCCCATCCATAGGAAAGAACATAAATTATTGATCTTGGTGTTTGACTACCACCCCACAATTATGAGAATGGGGGTCTCGTGTTCACCTACCAAAATGCAATGCTTTGGATGAATTGGTAACGCACCCCTCATAAACACTCTTTCATTCAGACATTGGGGGAGAGCAAAATTGTAATAATTGCTGAGGGCAACCAATCAGAGCTCAGTTTTCATGTTTCCACAACAGTTTATAAAAGCTGAACTTTTATTGGTCGCCATGATCAACTAGAACAATTTTCTCTCAGACACTTCTGATAAATCTCGACCAATCCAAGTTCTTCTCCTATGGCTATTTTTATTGGCAAAGAGTAGAGGTTAACAATCTGATCATTGGGAGGCCTGATTACTTGGGACCCCCCACCTATTTTTATATTCTCACTAATTGATGGCGCGACCGATCTAGCAAGTGTCCTACGGCTCTTTCCAATGCTGAAAATACTTCAATAATATATTAAAATATAAAAGACATTGATACTCGACCTAACACTCTATCTGTGATCAATGGGGGTCCCAGTGGTCACACCCCAGTGGTCAGATTTCTTTCCACTATCTTGTGCATGGGAGATGATAATACATTTCGGGACAATCCCTTTAAATATTATCACCCAGTTATTAGAGTATATGTACTTAAGCGCCATAATATCCTACAACCCCGTGTAAACAGCTGCGTTTTGATGGTTTCCCTTTAACGACTGACCTTGTAGGAGCAGCGTATTTTCCTACCATTTTTACGACCTGCTATCAAAATAATTTCAGTCTCATAACTCCCAAGGCGTCTCAGCGATTCCTCCCAATGTTTGCAGTTCCCTAATTGTAGCGTCTCTTCCAGAAAGTGGAAATGTATGCGGCTTGTTTTATTGTATATCACCAGTGGGGATTAGACGGAGAGCACTTAAAATGCAGGTAGAGTATTAATTTCTCTTAATGTATAATGCGGGATATGAAAATAGAGGAATCGGAGCACGGCCGTGGATGTGATATCCATTAGCAAATACAGGAGAAAAAAAAAGCAATCAGACGCTTTACAGGCTTCATGGTTTTAATAATTATAAAGTTGCAGGAAGGTGGAATTAACCTCTGGATACTTTGTATTGGTTAATAAACAGAAAACTTCTGTCCCTTTGAAAAGAAATACTCTTGACTTTGAAGCGTTGAATAATTGTTCCAGGCTTTTAATGGAGGATTTAGATCTATTAAATTCAAGCTGTGTAAATCAATAACATAACTAATGTATATTTTATAACTTGTGCAACGAATATACCACTGATATCAACTCCGGAGATTAGAGGGGGGGGGGGGAGGGTTGAGATGTTAAAAGCCACAAGCAGGAAAAATAAAAGGAGTAAAGGATAAATCAAAGTCTTGGGGATTTATATTTATGAAGTGAAGGGCATATTTTTGGATTATAAAGCTTTACGGTAAATTTTATGTTGTCGTCAAGTATTTTTAGTATAGGGATGTGGCAACGTTGAGTCAGCAAAAGTCTTCGTGGGGTACGCGTGTATCACACAAAAAAGTTATGAGCTGGAATTCGTTGATTTGATCGGTTTTTAAAAATGGGGGGCAAAGGGGGAGTGGCACAGTAAGTAGATACAGGGGGTGTGGTTTCTTAAGACAATGGGTGTGGTTACATTTGTAATGTATTAAAAAGGTGCTGTAGGTTCACTGGAGAATACTGGGAATTATGTGTTTATCGGCTGTCGTGCCATCAGCAGTTTTCCAAACCACGAGCGCGATCCGCGCAAAACTCACCTTCTCGTACGGGAAGAGGACTGCGATAGATCCGAGCTGTCTAGGAGTGTGTTCGGACAATGCTGGAACTTGTGGACCTCGCATTGCGTTGTTGGTTGGGGGCTCAGCACCATGAGAGGGTTAATTACCAGAAGACTGTCCACGTCATATCAGGTCCTGACAGAGTGGGGTGGCGTTCGGACTGCATAAAATGAGCGTCAGTGACACTAGTCACCTGTGGCAGTGTTGAAATCCCTTCTCCACTCGTCAGCATTAGTTTTTGACTTGCTCGGTATTGTATTGTATCGTTTGTGTGACTAGCTCGTTTTGACGTGACTCTTTTGCCTAATATTTGATTATTGACGTACCCTCTCGTGTGTGACTCCGGCTAGTTACCATTTTTTGTGTTTTATGTTTGTCAGTCTGTTGTGTGTTTCCCTTGCCAACTATCGTGCCTTGTATTTCGAGTCTTCAAGTAGGTGCCCCCACGGTTCAGCGTGGGGGGCTATAGGAAGGGACAGGGTTGGGGCAAGCTCAGTGCACACTATCCCCTGTCTTTTGTGTTACCCAATCCTACAGTGCATTTTCTGTTATAAACTAAGCCAACGGAAAGGAAAGTTACTGTAGACTAGGTCGTCAAAAACTTAGCCACTGTATCATTCAAGTTTAATAATTATGAAGTATGAACATAACTCGTAGTCATAGCTACATGTACACTCCAGGCCATTTATGGTTGTCTAAGGGAAGTTCTCATCATAAAGATTTGCTGTTGACCGTTTCTTTTGCAAATGAAGATCAATGGCGTCTTAGATGTGCTCGATCGGAGACAAGCCTGAAGACAATGGTGGGACAATAAGGCTTTGTAGACTGGCATTGCAGTGGAGAAATGGAAGAACCATTGGTACTAAAACCAAAGTTGTTAGTATACAGGAATGAAGACAAAAGGGATCTGGCTACCATACATTGGGGGTCATTTACTAAGGGTCCGAATCACGTTTTTCCTCCCGGTTTCCCGAATTTTTACGATTTGCGCCGAATTGCCCCGGGATTTTGGCGCACGCAATCGGATTGTGCGCATTGGCGCTGGCTTTCAGGCGAGAGAAATCGGGGGCGCAAAAATAGCAGTCACATACACCGAGACAGAGGAAGTGAACTCCGGCGGACTTCAGCACAGCAGCGACACCTAGTGGACATCGGGCGCACGACCTTAGTGAATCCTGGCAGAACCTGAATCAGTGCCGGAGAACGTGCTGCTGGATCGCGAATGGACCAGGTAAGTAAATCTGCCCCAATATGTCACCAACCACCATAATCCTAAAGTGTGATGTTCTCTCAAGAAGACCTCTTCATAGGGTTGCTCTCATGGTCTTCAGATGAATCTCCAACTATCAATTACTCCAAGACCAAAGTTGGACTCATTCCTGAAGAAAATAGACCTCCATTCCAGCCTCTATTACCAGCTCTGTAACATGATCGCCGAAGGTCAATGATGACATAAGGTCAATGGAGCAACTGCAGCTGGACTTATAGCTGATAGCTTGTGAAAGCTCCTTCTGATGGTCCCTCTGTGATGCCCTAGGGTTGGTTTGTTACATCTAACTTCACTTGGGGTAGAGAATGGATCACCACACTCCATTATTATAATTTAGGGATCGGTCCGTCATTTAGCTGTCATTCCAGTTCATTTTTGGTCTCCTAACCTCAGGGACACTCAACATTGAATGTTTCTGACACCTCAAGCTATGAACCTGAGTGATAAACCATGGTCCCTCCATTTAAGGTTTCCGTTATCCTCAGTTTGGGTCAAGTGGCAATAACTGGCTGTAAAAATTTGCTTTCGAAATGGATTTTATACTCCTTGCGTTCTCTTTCCAGATCTGAACAAAACCCGCAACTTCAACAATTCAGCATAACCTTACTGCTTGACCTCTTTGGATTTGCAATGTTAATGTTGAGGAGTGTACATAGCGCTAATTTTAAGGTTATTCACCCTTTGCTTCAACATTAACATTGCAAATCCAAAGAGGTCAAGCGAAGGCGTTATCTGAATTACGTTGAAGTTTCGTGGTTTGTTGTTCAGTATCTGGAAAGAGAAACGCAAGGAGTATAAAAATCCATTCGCGAAAGCAAATTTTGTTTCACCAAGTTATTTGCCACTTGACCCAAACTGAGGATAACCGGAACCTTTAAAGGGAGACCATGTTTATATCACTCAGGTTCGATCACTTGAGGGTGTCAGAAACATTCAATGTTAGTGGTCCCTGAGGTTAGGAGACCAAAAATGAAACTGGAAATGACAGTACATGAACCGACCAGCCCTAAAGTATATAATGGAGTGGTGATCCACTTCTCTGCCCCAGTGAAGTTAGATGTCACAAACCATACCCTAGGGCATCACAAGGGACCCTCAAAGGATCTTTCACCAGCTAATCAAAGCTAGAAGTCCAGCTCAGTTGTTCCATAGACCTTCGTCATGATTGACCTTCCCGGCGATCAGTTACAGAGCTGGTAATAGAGCGGAAATGGAGGTCGTAGTTTCTCACGAATGAGTCCAACTTGGTCGTTGGTAGTCAATTGGAATAGTTGGAGAGTCACTGAAAACCATGAGAGCACCTAGAAGAGGTCTCTTTGACGAGAAACACACCCTTTAGGATTATGGGGTTGGTGACGATCTTGGGGCGATTTACTTACTACTGGTCCCCTTCGCGATCCAGCCCAGCACGTCTCCGGCCGATCAGGTCTGCAGGATTTCACTAGATCGGTGCGCCCGATGTCCACTACGGTGTTCGCTGCTGTGCTTGAAGGAATCCGCCGGTCTTTCACTTCCTCGTGTCTCGGTGTATGTGACTGCTATTTTTGCGCCCCGCCTTTCTCTCACCTCTCGCCTGAAGCCCAGCTCCAATGGTCCACATCCCGTTGCGTCGCCAAAATCTACACGGTGGCAATTCGTGCGGCAATTCGTAAAACTCGGGAAACCGGGAAGGAAAAACGTGATTCGGACACCTATAAATGACCCCCCATTGGTATCCAGATCCTTTGTCGTCTTCATTCTGTATACTACAACTTGATTGGTTTTAGTAACCAATGGTTCTTACCATTTCTCCACTGCAATCCAGTCTCCAACCTTATTTGTCCCCCGCCATTGTCTTCAAGGCTTGTCCTCCGGGATCTCAATCTAGACTGCCTTGTTCTACATAATTATGCGAAAGAACGTCACAGCAATCTTATGATAGAACTTCCCCTTAGACAAACCATAAATCCGTGGATTTAACATGTAGTCCTATGCTACGAGTTATGTTCATGGATTCATATTATTAAACTTGAATGTATCACGTGGCTAAGTTTATTGACGACTAGTCTACAGTAACTTTCCTTTCCGTTGGCTTAGTTTATCAGAAAATGCAACTCGTTAGGATTGGGTACACAAAAGACAGGGATAGTGTGCACTGAGCTTGCCCCCAACCGCTGTCCCTATCCTATAGCCCCACCCCCCACGTCTGAACCCGTGGGCGTTGCAGCTATCTTGAGCGTCGCTAATACAGCCGATAGTGGTGGCAAGGGAAACACACAACAGACTGGACAAACCATAAAACACGCAAAAAGGAGGTACACTAGCCGGAGTCACAACACGAGAGGGCTACGTCGTATACAAATCATCGCTAGGCAAGAAGAGTCACAAGTGTCACACAATACGACCGGTACAAACGATCAATACCGAGCAGCAGCAACAAACTAATGCTGACGAGTGGAAGAAGGTGATTTCCAACACTGCCACAGCTGACTAGTGTTATGAACGCTCATATTTATGCAGTCCGAAAACCCACCCCCTCTCAGGAGCTGATGGATGACGTGGACAGTCCTTCTGGAATTAACCCCTCATGGTCTGACCCCAACCAAGCACCAATTGCGAGGGTCCACAAATTCCAGCAGTTCCGAACACAACTCCTAGACAGCTCGGATCTATGCAGCCGCTGTCCCGTCCGACGAGAGGGGAATTTTTGCGGCGGATCCGCTCCGGGTGTTGGAAAACTGATGTCACGAACAGCGCAGATAAACACATAATCCCAGTATTCTCCCTAGTGACCTACAGCACTTTTGAATAATTAACAAAATGTAAACCACACCCCATTGTCTTATGAGACCACACCCCTGATACTATTTGTGCCACACCCCCCTTTGCCCCCCAAATTTTAAAAACCGAATAATCAACATCATTCCATCATAACTTTTTTGTTATAACGCAGTACACCCACGAAACTTTTGTCTGACCGTCAACTTGCCACGGGATCCTATCCAAAATATGTACTTGGATCGACAACATAAAATTTACCTTAAAGCGTTATAATCCAAAAATATGGCCCCTTCACGTTCAATAAATATATCCCCAACTTGACTTATCTTATACTGCTCACTTTGTATTTTTCCTTGCTGTGGTTCTGCTTCTAACACTCAACCATCTCCCCCCGCCCCCCCTTTAATCTCCCGTGAGTTGATATCAGTGTTTCAGTTCGTTTGCTACAAGTTATAAAATATACGAGTTATATTTATTGTGATTCATACACAGCTTGATTTTAATAGCTATCTAATCCTCCTATTAATAGCTAGAACGGATCAATTTATGCACAGCTTTCAAGCAGAGTATTCTTTTCAAAGGGATCAGAAGTTTTCCTGTTACTTAACACAATACAAGTCCCAGAGGTTAATTCCAACCTTCCTGCCAACTTGTATGCATATTAAAAAAACCATGAAGCCTGCTAAAGCGTCTGATTGCTTATTTTTCTGTATTTGCTAGAGGATATCACATCCACGGCCGTCGACTCGATTCCTCTCTATTTTCACTATCCCGCCTTACTAAACATTATAAGGCAAATCTAATACCTCTACCTTGCATTTTAGAAGTCTTCCGGCTAATCCCCACTGTGTTTGATATCCAATAAACACAGCCGCATACGTTTCAGCTTTCGGAAGAGACCTACAATTAGGTGGAACTGCAAACATGGGAGGAATCGCTGAGACCCTTCGGGATTAGTAGACTGAAATTATTTTTTGATAGCAGGTCGTAAAAATGGTAGGAAAATACTCTGCTCCTACAGGTCAGTCCGTATAAGGGAAACCATCAAAACGCAAGCTGTTTACAACGGGGTTGTGTGATATTATGCCGTGTTAAGTACATATACTCTACTAATCTGGGGGTGATAATATTTAAAGGGATTGTCCGTAATAGTTTATCATCTCCCCGCACAAAGATATGAAAATAATCTACCACTGGGTTGATACCCTCATCTTGGACCCCATCTTCGATCACAGATAGAGGTGTTAGTCAGTTCACATGTCTTTTTATTTTCTTAATATATATGAACGTAGTTTTCAGCTTGGTAAAGCAGCCAGGAGGATATCACATGCTAGATCGTGCGCTCCACTCATTAGTGGAAATATAAAAATGGTGGGGGATCCAGCAATGTAATGAACACCAATGTGGCACCTCCCCAATGACCCGATTGTTAACTCCTTACTACTTGTGCCACATAAAATAGCCATAGGATAAGAACTTGGATTGGACGAGATTGATTCAAAGTATCTGAGAAAATTGGTTCTTGTTGAGCATGTAGTGACCAATCAACATTCAGCTGTTTAAACTGTCTTTGTAAACATAGAAACTGAGCTCTGATTGGTTGCCCTCAGCAAGTATTACAATTTGCTCTCACCCCCATGTCGAAGAAAGAGTGTTTGAGGGGTGGCGTTAACTAATTCAATCCAAAGCATGCATTTTGGTAGTGAACACGAGCCCCATGTGCCTCATAATTGTGGGGTGTAGGGTCATACACCCAAGATCAATAATTATGTTCTTGTCTCCGATGGTTGGGGTATACAAATCATTTAAAAAAGGATCCGTTGATTTGAAATAATTATTGCACCCCCCCTCCAAAAAAAACAAAACAAACATACATTTGGAGCATCTGTAGAACTTCTGGGGCTCATTTACTAAGGGTCCTGTCGTACAACCATTCTTCTGGTCAGGTTTTCCTGAATTTTTCCCGATTTTGCCTGAGTGCCCCTGGTTTTTTGGCGCACCCTCGTCGGATTTTGGTGCATCGCGCCGGTTTGCGCTGAAGAAATCGGGGCGAGGCCTCCGACAACCTACGGTATTCGACAACGCGCAGATTCCAACGATTTAGATTTGTTTGGTCGCCAGACAACCACTCAAGCAGCAGGAAAAGAAAGGAAGCAACGATGCAGGAACTCGAGCCGCACACTCTTCATGATCCCGACCGGACTTCATCCTTGTCGTGACCATCCAATCTGGGATCACAAAGGAACCACCGTAAAGTAAATTTTGGATGAAGACGAGATGAAGTTTGGACGAGGATAGACCGTCACGATTCATAGCATCGTGCGCCCAAGTTCACTCTTCCTTCTTTCCCGTGAGTTGTTAGTGCGTGTCTGGGACACAATTCTAAATGTTGACTCTTGTGCATTGTTCTGAATCCGTCAGTTGTCCGGTAGTGCCACGCAGCCCGATTTCTGTCATGGTCAAACCTCTCCCTGCCCAAAATCTGATCTGGGTGCGCCAAAACCAGGGGCAATTCAGAGCAAATCGGACAAAATTTGGAAACCCTGGACGAAAATGCGTCCGACGGACCCTTATAAATAAGCCCCAAGTTCTCACAGATGCTCCAATCCGTTGTCCAAATCCGTCGGTTGTCCAACGCCAGCCCCCCATTTCTGTTTGTCGTCAAGCCAGCGACGATGCGCCAAAATTCCATCGCGTGCCCAAAAAAACCCGGCAATCAGGGCAAAATCTGAAAAAAGTGGTGTCAAAACACCCACAGAAATGCGTCTGAGACGGACCCTTAGTAATGAGCCCCACAGTGTGGGTGAGAGAAACCATTAGGAGCACGTCTTGGGTGTTGAGGTTAGAGGCAGTCTGCAGGGCTTTGACCAGAAATGTTCCCATCTTCCAGCACAATCTTAAAAGTTAGAAAGGTATTAGTAGGCTAGTGATTGGCATCACACATTCCGACCTAGACCCAGGATACAGACATCAACCCCTTAATTGTCCACATAGAGCATTTTGACACTGGACCTCTGCAATCTTGTTATACAAATGTGGAATGGACCCTATACAGAGACGGATATGAGAAAATAATCGTGAGTGGTGGTTTGTCGGTCTGGGGGGGTTGGGAGTTGAACCCTGAACAAACTTCCCTGCTACCATACCCATTATCACTAACTACTGACTATAGAAGTATAAGCACAATACGTTTCCGTCCAGGTTTAAAATGGAAAAACAATGCCTCCTTTTGCCTACCCTTGAAGGCACCCTCTTACACCAATATGACTAACAAGAACCTAATAACTATATCATCACGGTTTGGGATTTGAGCCTTTAGATCCATATTCCTCGCTAGGGCGTCTAAACGATGTAAGGTTGCAGCCCTGTTATGTATAACACACCCACGTCGGCGGTAAATCGGTAACTCGTACCTGCTCACGCGAAATCCGTGAATGAACAGAAAGAAGAAAAAGTCATCGAGTAATGACTAGCCAACTACACATTAGAAGTAAACCAAAACCTTCAGAAACATCAAGCCCCAGGAAGCTTCACCAATAAACTAAAGAGCGACCGAGAGGCACGCTGAACAACCGCTCAAGGTTTTAAACCCTGCCAACCCAGCACGCAACAGGTTTCTGATTCGCTCCCAGAGGACAGCCCATTTTGGACAAACTGAATAAAATGGAGGGGGTCAGGATAGTTGTCCTTGCTGAAATCATACTATTCGTAATGTCTCATCACAACACTTGCACGTTCTATTATATCCAGCAACTTGCCTGCAAAACGCATAGTCCTCGTCACTGGCTGTGCTCTTAGTCTCTTCCATTAATTTGCTCCACACGTTCGATCGTCCTCTCCTCGAGTGACGATATAATCCTGGGTTGTACACTACATCAGTCTGCTTAGCCAGAAGTCATAGAAAAGTTATGCAAAAACACAGTATATAGTGCGGCGGCTCCCCTATCGTAAAATGTAACGTAAAGCCAAGATGGTGTGTAAGCTTTATATTTTAATGTGGACGACAGCGTTTCAAGCAGACGAAGTGGTGCCCTTCCCTCAGGTCCAAAAACAACAACCGGATGCAATGTAGAGATTCACATATGCTTCGGCTGGGTGGATCATACTTGACCTAGGTCCTGTGTCGTGGATCAAATTCCTGGTAGTTGGTGATGCCGGTTTTGAAGGAGCTGCGGCACTGTAGTTGAGCAGGCGGGGCCGATCAAGGGTGAGTATGGATTGTAGTCCCTCTGCGCCAGGTACCACCTGGGGAACAATTGTCCTCGAAACAGCGTCGTCCATATAAAATAATGCCTTTAAAGGGGTTTCACCGGGTTTTAAAAATGTAGCTTATGGACCGGGCTGGGAGGGCCTTTTCAAACCACATCAAACTGTACTACCACTCCATCCTAAGCCGCCGCTGTCCTCTTCGGTCCGTGCCCCTGTATTTTGTTTACAGTGGACACGGAAGCCAGGCCAGGGAGCTTTCCTGTTCGCGATGTTGGGCCTGCTCCTCCCATCCGTCCCTTTCTCCAGCGTTGGTAACGCTGGAGATTGTGCGCATGGGAGCTAGCTTCTGGCCGGCCGAAGCTCCCCGTGCAACCCGTGTAATGAACTGGTCTCGCACCATGAGCAACGCCGACGTTGCGCGTAACAATCAGGCGCGCCCGGACCGGGTACGTACATGTTTTATTTAATTTGTACAATAGCCCCTCCCCTCCAGCCCGCCTCGTAATTTTTAAAACCCGTGATAACCCTTTACAACACATCTTTTGACTTTACTGTTACCATTTAGCTCTTCGCGCACCGCACCCCTTATTACCCTCTGTTTTTTGCCTAACTTTCTATAATCCTTACACCAAACAACAACCGCCAGGGTTCTTACGTCGGGGTCGTAGACGCGTGCGCCCACCAGGTTCCGGTTACACTGATACTTTCACCCATTGCAATCTGGAAACCCTCAATATTACCAGATAATCTCTAGCATTAGGCGCTCCTGGTTCCAATCTTTAAACTACTTCCTTACAGCAAAGGGTAAGAGCTTAGAGTCTTGGATGCGCATTCAAGCCAGTGTGAACAGTAAAATCCTGTCCCTGTCAATAATATATCTAATGCATCTTGTCGCACTAACAACCAACTCCATAATAGCTATGATTAATCAGCTCACTAACTCCTCCCCCATGTGTGCACATACTGCTGGTCAGACTCCCTTTAAGCAATGTTCTTAAGGGTTATGCTGGAAGATTCATATACAGAATTTTCTTTGCTTTAGTATACCCTGCAACTGGTTATTTTAGTTATCAAGTTAGAATCCCTAAGAGTCCACTCTGCCGTGCTCACGTCCCTACAAGTTATCTTATTTGTACCAATTCTTCCATGAGCGAATACAAGCTTAAACAATTCCGGGAAAATTTTCCAAACAGAAAAATCCCCAACCCCCTCACCTTCTAAAGCCCCATGGTTTGTCCGCCATCGAAACAACACTTAATGACACATAGACATCACAAATGAACCGCTTGCTCGTGAATTGCTTTAATTAAAACCCACACACTTAATACTCGCCCTTTTCCCCATTTACCAGGGGTAAGAGAAAAAATATCATTTTAAAAAAATCTCAAAGGAGCGGGCCCCTAAAAACCCATTTTCCCTCATTCCGGGCATGAAAAGAGTCAAATTAGAGACAAGAGGGCTACCATGTGCAAACCCGCATAGTCTCTTTATCACAACCAATGAAAACTTTTCCTTTGAAAAGACCTCGCCGGCAATAGCGTGCCACCTGGCATTATATATCAGCCGGGCGAACGAACAGTCCCGATTTTGTTTTGTTTTTAAAAAAGGTGAAGCAAACAATTGAAGAGCGCAAAAAAAACTGAAAATTGCTTGCAATGTTCGATTGGATCCAAATTGTTAAAAGAATTGAAAGATATGTCCGGTCGAGCTGACCCGAGTCACGCTATATTTTGAGCTGGATGTGTGGGTTTAGTTTTGGTGGCACTTATCTTTTTTCCTCCCCTCCCTAGGTGATAAATTGATCAATGTTCGACGAAATTCCTCGACGGAGCAATGCGGTCAAGAAAGCCGGGGGGAAGATGTATAATATAGAGAATGGAAATGACTGAGATAGGTGTGAGAGTATGCTTCAACTGACAAATTGAGTAGAATATTTTCCAAGTTTGGGTGCTTCTAAAGGATTCCATTGTCTTCATCGTTCTTCGACAAGGTGAAGAGTAGGATGAAGCCTTCAGTGAGAATTCCATTGTGTGCCGCACACACCTAAACTAGACGAGGATGAAACCCCTTAGGTAAACACGTGGAACGGAACTGACACAGAAGGACTCTTGGTGAGGCAAGCATCATTTTTATTTCAATTTTATTCCTTCTTGACTTGGTAGGCAGACAAATACAGTGCATAATGATTTTTTTTGTTGATTATTTTGTTTAGGGGCGCATTTTGGTGGTAAGGATTACACTTAGAAAGGGGTTCATAATACATATCTAATACAAGTAAAAATCAGTCAAATATACACCCAACATGACCCTAAAGTGAAGGCACAAGTGGAAAGAGGACCTGGCCTATGTGTGTGTGATATCTATATAGTAGGTGCATGGATACCTTGATGATAGTAGTATAGCATGCTGGCAGGCGTCTAATATGTTCCTTGACCATCCTGGGGGGCCCCAGAGCGCTTGGAGACTTCACACATATCAATATGCAAGTTCACTGCATGGTCCTGTTCCACAAACTAGGAAGCATCTAGAGAAGACCTGTCAACAACTCCATGGAGAACCTTGGGCTACCACTTGCCACAAATTTGGGGCACATTTACTTACCCCGGGCGATCCTTTTGTCGATCCAGCGGCGGCGTTCTCCATCGCAGGATTGGTCTTAATATATAACATAGTACATAATATCCTTTATATTTATTTATATAGCGCACACACATGATTACGCACGCTGCAGACAAACGCAATGTTAAATAAATTGGTCTTCCTTACGGCGATTCACTAATGTCGTGCGCCGCGATGTAACACCGGTGGTTGCTGCTGCAACCCAGAAGTCACCAACCTATTGCCCTCCCCGTATCCTTCGCATGCTGCCGGACAGGAGCGCCAAATCTATCCTGTGCTCCCAAAACCCTGGCTATGCGCTTGCAAACCGGTACTTTCAGTAAACCCGTACGAAAAAGAGCGATTCGCACCCTGATTAATTGCCCCATTATACTTAATTGTGAAGAATTCAAGATTGGAGAACAGAATGAGTTATATGGTGGGTACCTAGAACTGGTTCCCGCTGGTTGTGGTGTGACGTCCAATTGTACGAGTTACGAGTTCTCTCCTACCTTTTGCTGTGACAGTGTAATCTGACCTCTGCTATGTTTTACTCTTCCTATCTCTAGTGATCCAATTTTGTGCCTTCTGCTTTCCATCTTTGGTTTTGACCCTTCTGTCTAACCTTGTTTATCTGCATCTTTTGTATTCCCTGCCCGCTGTGTACTAGTGTAGACATACTGTATGCTCTATCCAATCCCCTTGACTTCTTTTACTTACTAGCCTGCTCTAACCATCCGCAGAAGCTGCCAGATTGAAAGTTATTCTTCCGTTCCCCTTGCAGGTCTCTCAAAGTCCATTAGTTAGTTCCCTAAGCAAGTCCCCTTATCAGAGCAGCTTAGTCTGCTTTGAGACAGTTGAAGACCATAGCCTTCATTGCAATGAAGATTTGCAGCCTGGACCAATTGTGGTTGTGGTTGTGGTGTTTTGCCGGACAGGTTGCTGATAATGGGATGAGGGACATAGCTAACGACATAGAAGAATTAGGACAATCTATTCTCTCTGGAACTGTGAGTTTTTATCTTTTCAACTCCCTGTCTAATGTGATTCACTGGGCTTAACCGACTAAGACCAGCCAGCTCCCCTCGTACCTCCCCTCTACTGGGTCATCCTTATGCACGCGATACAGGGCCGATTATAGCGGGGCTTCCCCCGGAGGCCTCGAGCCCCGGGGCCCCCACCATTTTGCCCCCCAGGTGCCTCTCACCGGATCGCTTCCCCGGTCCCCTGGACTGTTCCTCAGCCGCCGGCCCCCTTTGTCCGCCCTTCCCTCGTCAACACGTCAGCGTCACCCACCACTCCACGGATATCCCCTTGCATGTCTTGCTGCCCGCCCCCTGTCCCCCCCCGCACAATTTCCGCCTCCGCCCGCCCCTTCACTCCATGCCGAGCCCTCCGCCCCCCTGCCCTCCCACTCCTCGGCACCTTACCCGTCCCATCCCCCCCCCCTCCGCCACCGGCCTCCTCCTTGCCGAACAAGGGGCAAAGTCAATCCTCCTCATCTCCGACTCTCCCCCGCCGAACATCTGAACATTCAGCGTCCTCCACTCCCCGCCCCCCCCCCTCCGCCGTGAACATCAGCCTCCCTCCCTTCCCCTCGCGCCCCCTCCCCGCCACCGCCTGTAACATCAAGCCTCCTCCCTCCCTCGTCTCCCCCCCCCCCGCCGGACTTCCGCCGTCCTCCGCTCAACCCCCACCCCCCCCCCGCCGGAAACATTCAGCCTGCCTCCGCTAACCGCCCCCCCCCCCCACCGCCGGAACATACGCCGTCCTCCGCTCACCGCGCCCCCCCTCCCCCCCCCTGGGAACCTTCAGCATCGTCAACTCTCCCCCCTCCCTAACACCTCCTGATGGAACACCGAACAACCTAAAAGGGTCAGTATATATTACATATTTATTTCTCCGTGTGTGTAATAGATGATGTATATACTGTGTATCTGGTGTATAGATTTAGATACTGTGTATATGTGTATATCTGCAATCTACTGTGTGATCTAAAGTGTTTATATTATATACTGTGTTCGGTGTATATATGTATCGGACTGTGTATATGTTTATATCTGCATGCTACTGTGGATAGGTTATATACTGTGTATCTGTGTATATATGTATATACTGTGATCTGTGTATATATGTATATAGTTGTAATATGTATAAGACTGTGTATATGTGTATATATGCATCTACTGTGTTAATCAAGTGTATATATGAGCTACTGTGTATATAAAGTGTATATATGTATAACTGTGTATATATGATTCTACTGTTTTTATATATAGTGGTATCTTTTGTATATACTGTGTATCTGTGGTATATATGTGTATATGCATCTACTATCTATATGTGTAGATCTGTTTATAGATGAATATACTGTATTTATCATGATAATATTTGTCTAAGCATATATATGTGCACATTTAAATATACCGTATTTCCGTACTATAAGTCGCACCTAAAAGCCTTGAATTTCTCCTTTGAATCCAAAGTGCGCCTTATAGTCCGGTGCGCCCTATAGGTCCGACTTACATAGGTCCCTCCACCGGAGCGCAGAGCGCCAGCGGGAACTGCAGACCACGCGGCACGAACAACTTCTGCCGCTCGGTCTGCAGTTCCCGCAGTATATATATATTCTATATGATGTATTTGTTTATATGCTGTGTGTGGTGTATGGTATATTTCTGTAATACTGAATGTTTGTTGTTTGTGTATTGCCCAATAGGTGTGTGAAAATGCTGTATCTACTGAATTGTCTGTATTTGCTGTATGTATTGCAGCATGTGTGTATATGGTGTTTTTATACTGCATGTATTGTATGATTGTCCATGTATACTGTATAGTATGTAGAAATATATAGATATATTATATATAATATATATATATGTGTGTGTATGCCGTATGTGTGATGTATAGTATACTGTATGTGTTTGTGTATACTCTGTTTAGTGTATAATTTATAGGTACATAAATTGTGGTGTCTACTTGTATATATATGGGTGCAAGCATATGAGTGTAGAAATGTATGTATGGTATATAAAGGTGGTGAATATATCAGTTATAATGTTGTAATTGATAAACTGCGTGCTTCATGTCTGTTCGGGCTGAGGATGTATGTTAACTGGGACGGCAATATCTGTAGGGCGTGAAGGTAGATACAACGTGTTACTGGGGTAGGCCGCTGTCTATAGAGTGTTACTGGGGTGAGGCGGCTGTGTGTAGCTGTGTTACTGGAGGTGAGGCGCTGTATTCGCCTTTTTACCTGGGTGAGGCGGCTTGTATGTAGCTGTGTTACTGGTGCGGTGAGGTGGGCGTTTTAGCTGTTTACTGGGGTGAGGCAGCTGTGTGTAGCTTTGTTACTGGAGGTGAGGTGGCTGTATGTTAAGCGTGTTACGGGGGTTGAGGCGGCTGTGTGTAGCTGTGTTACTGGGGAGGAGGCGGCGTGTGTGCTGTGTTACTGGAGGTGAGCGGGTATGAGCTGTGTTACAGGGGGTGAGGCGGCTGTGTGTACTGTGGTACTGGAGGTGAGGCGGCTGTATATAGCTGTTTTACTGGGGGTGAGGAGCGGCTGTAAATGTAGCTGTGTTCCTGGGGATGAGCCCGGCGGAATGTAGCAGTGTTATTGGGAGCCGAGGCGGCTGTATGGCTGTGTTACTACTGGGATGACGATGTATGTACTGTGTTACTGGGAGCGAGGCGCTGTAGTTAGCTGTGTTACTGGAGGGTGAGCGCTGTATGTAGTGTGTTACTGGGATTGGCGGCTGTTGTAGCGCTGTGTTACTGGGGTGAGGCGGCTGTATGTGCTGTTGTTACGTGGGTGAGCGGCTGTATGTACTGTGTACTGGGGGTGAAGGCGGCTGTAATGGTATCTGTTACTGGGGGTAGCTGGCTGTATTGTAGCTGTGTTACTGGGGTGAGGCGGCTTGTATGTAGCTGTTTCTGGATGAAGTGGGCGGCTGTATTTAGCTGTGTTTACTGAAGGTGAGGCGCTGTATTTAGCTGTTGTTACTGGGGTGAGGCTGCTGTATGTAGCTTTTTACTAGGGGATGAACGGCTGTATGTAGCTGTGTTACTGGGGTGAGGCGGCTGTATGTAGCTGTTTACTGGGGGATGAGTCTTCTGTATGGAGATGTTATTACTGGGGGCGAGGCGGCTGTATGAGCAATGTTCTACTGGGGAGGAGTGGCGGCTGTAATGTAGCTGTGTTACTGGGGGCGAGGAGGCATGTATGTAGCTGTGTTCCTGGGTGAGGTTGCTGTTTGTAGCTTTGTTACTGGGTAGACGCTGTATGTACTGTGTTACTGGGGATGAGGTGGGCTGTATGTAGCTGTTTACTGGGGATGAGGCGCTGTAATGTAAGCGTGTTTACGGGGACAGGCGGCCTGTATGTAGCTGTGGTTACAGTGGTGATAGTGGATAGGTGATCAGGAGGACTTGTCAATGCCGCTCACTCGAGTGGGGGCCTCCCCCAGATTTTGCCCCAGGGGCCCCCACCGCCCTTAATTCCGGCCTGCACTGCAATACATCGAGGTGCCAAATCCATCCGTGCTTCTCCCTCTTTCTTTTTACAATCCAACTTCGACAGCTGCCTCGGGGATGAAGGCCTATTCCACCTGGACCAGGACTGTGACCCGTTCTAAGCCTAGGCCATCTCAAGCCAGCCACTCAGGTACCCGAGGAACCTCCTACCCCCAGCCAAGGTTCAGGCCGCCAGGGGAGGAGTTGACCCATGTTCTTTTTCTTTGCCTTTTACAAAATCTATGATTTAACATTAGTTCTATTTAACGATGATTATGAGCAGATTTGTCAATTAAAAGTTAAATTTATTTAAAACTAGTAAATGATTTAATCCTTATGTAGACCAAGCTGCATTAGAAGAGAACATAGCAATTGATGCCACAGTAAATTGTTTCACTCCAAAAAAGTTAATGATGCAAATCACTAAAATCAACTTATTACAATCTCTCAATTATGCAAGCATGAAAAAGAACTAAAAGTAATACCCCTTGCCGACACTAACGTGAACGCACAAGCAAAGATAGCAACTATATATACATTACAAGAAATACACTAATAGCCTCTTAAAATATCTTCCTTCTTGTTCAAAGCCACACTTCACAAAAGAGGCACAAGACACTTCTAATAAGGAAAGCAAAAGATGTCCTTGATCGCGTCCCAGTTAGATTGTGATTACTCGAGGGCAAAAACGTAATAAGCTTAACATATCCAAAAGACTACTTAATTTTTCTAAGTTGAGTCACAAAGTATAAATAAAAAGATAACACATAACTGCACATCATGCACTGACCTCTGAGTACATCCTGTATCTTTATTAAAATTGAAATAGAAAAACAACAACAAACATACAAAACCAAATATAATATAGTATATATAACAAACTATTTTTACAATAACTCACATGCTGTCCAACCCCATTGCAGCACGACTTAGAAACAACACCTAGAAATAACAAAAAACGATAACGCACCAAAATAACAATAACATGAAACCCCCAACCAAACAAAAAAGACAAGCCCACTGACACATGACCAGATTAACATAAATGAACATAAACACACCCCAACCCCACACTTATATCATTATGGTTTTTTTTTTTTGTATTTATATAGACTACAAACACATAAAAAAGAGAATCCATAACAAAACACTAAACTAAATCCCCCCAACCGCTCCCTTTCCCCATCAGACACTGGTCTATGTTCCAAAGTTTGTTTAATTGTCAGACCTTGTCCCAGGTCGGTTTCATAAATAAGGATATTCCACCACCATTACCTTTACCCCTCCAACCCTACCCACACATAGACGCTATATACATTATATACACTATTTCCAACATAACCAAGAAAATAGTCGTACAAATCAAAAAACCTGAACACCATAAAGCCAGGTTCGACGCCTGCAAGCCCTACATCCTTTTACAAAAATCTAGTTGTGGTCAGCATCATCCAACACCAGGAAAGAGATGGCAGACTCAGGGACCTAAGGAGAAATCCCTCCAAAAGGAGGAGAGGCCCTCCCCCGTCCAGCCTCTCATAACCTCCAGAGAGTGCACCTTCACCAGCTCACCGCCAGATGTTCCTAACCACTCGCCCACGGAAGATTTTATTCTGCGTCAAATGATTTCTAACCCGATCTCCCACATTCCCAGACCTCACCGGCGATTGCCTTCATAACCGAGTAGTGTAACCCGAAGATTCGCATGTGGTGGTGGGACGATCTTTCAACTTGCCCGTACTGTCTCCCATTCCTGGATTGAAAGGCCAAAAGCCATCCCCTACAGGATATACCCCCCTGACGGAGCCCTCTTTTTTCCAGAGTTTGCGACTTGATCTTAAAAAGGTATTCACTAAGATAACCACAGTGTTGTCCATACACAACCCTCCTTGTCTCATTGTGTGTAAGTAACCTCCCGCCCCCTTCTCGTTCCCTATTCCCCCGATCACGTTTGAGACAGACTGTAGACCTGAGGTCCAAGAGGCTATGCAAGATACATAAACTGCCCATATATTCAGCAGCAGGAGCAGGAAGGGTTTTGATCAAGTAACCCCTTTCTCTGAGGATCACCCTTCCACTGGTCCCGCCCTCTGCGCAGCAAGCTTAAAACCTGCTGTTCCAATTTTGCATAGGGTAATATTCCTGTCCAAATTCAAATGCGAACTTTGGGACAGTTCCTGGGCCCTGGAAGATGTCCAGTAATCAAAAAACCGACCTCCCTCTCCAGCCCCGAGACTCTCACACTTGTCCCAGTTTGATCTGGACCCAGAAGCCTCTGATACCCTCAACCTCCGACAATGCCATTGCACCTCCCATCCGAGGACAGGAAAATGGTGGACATCATTGTGTTCGCTACCACCCGGTAGGGTGCCTCCTTGTCCCTCGACACCCATCATGGCCACGATCACCCTCCTAAGGGATCGGTGGATCGCAAACATCTTACATTAGTGTGCTCAGATACAAACCTGGCAACACCAGGCCAACCACAAAAGAGCGACAAATCCACCATTTAAAGCGGAAACCTTTCGCCTGCATAAAAACTGTCAGACATTGAAAAACCCTCCGGCAGCCATACCTCAGAAAGACAGACCAGAGGACTCGTGGTTAACCCAATCAAAAGCTTTGCCTTATCCAAGCCAGCAAGTACCCCTTCCAATTAACACCCTTCCGACGCCACGGCCTTTCCGGACACAAGCACAGCAGAGGAAATGTCTGCTGCCCCTGGAATAGCAGTGCTGGGCCCCCGAAATGACCGGTGTAACTGCACCAGACGATTAAACAGTTTTCCTTGCCAAACCTTGCGCTATGGGCCACCAGTTGTCTCAAAACGTAGATTGGTCCCTTACCCTTTGACAGGATGACATGGCATGACCTCCTCATTTACATCGTCAGAGCGTCAAGGCAAAGACACTTACTGATACCTCATCAGAGGGGAACCAAGGTGTCCTTAAAAGGTCTTATAAAAAACTCAACAGCTAACCTTTCCACTCCCTGAGGCTCGAGTGCTGGGGAATAAACTCGCCACCCTTTTCTTGACATCTCCAACACTCTGAACTTACTGCGAACAAAGCCCAGCAATGTACCTGGCTCTGAGAGAAAGTCTCGAAGGATGGTCGTACCCCTCTTGCTTCTTTCAGGAAGGAGACAAATTGATGTTCCCCATATAAGCCTCTTCCATCACGGGGGAGTCTCTGTATCCATCAGGAAAACAAAATTAGACAATGTTGGAGAACCCACCTCTCAATTGAGGAGTGTACATAGCGCTAATTTTAAGGTTATTCACCCTTTGCTCCTAAAAAGACACTCTAGAATGAGCTGAACAAGGACAATAATTCAATAACTAATTCTGTTTTCTCCGCGGTTTATTAGAAAGTCCTCCTGCTAGTATTAATGGAGGTACTCGAGTCTCTGCAGCCGCTCATGTTTCATGTACAGAGAGACTTTCTATGAAATTCCTGTGGCCGCTCCGTGTCTTGTTCTTACTTCCAGCTGCCATCACAGTAATTGTACTCCTCTCTCTTCTATTCTTATACCCTGTCATTACATAGAAAGTGTTTTCTCACCGCGGCCAGTTATAAAAACAACTACAACAAAGTCGAAGGCAGAATAAAAAAAAGGCTTATACTCGGGTCGGCTTATACTCGAGTATATACGGTAGTAAAACACTATCCGAGAAAAAAATATAAGTAGGCTTTAAGTAGATTGGTCCAGGCCAGGTTTTTGCAGTTCGATCTAGCCCGTGGAGATCCAGACCAGACAATTTTCAGCCCGGAAGGGGCATTTAACAAAGTGCATCAACGAGGAGGTTTTCATTTCAAAAAAAGCTACTGAGGAAGAAGCATTGCGCTTCGAAACGCGTCTAGCTGCAAGACTCTTATAGGATTTGAACATTCCCTTGAACATCAGACAAAACCTCCTGGACACTAATCTACCATAAAGAGCTAAAAACCTTGATGCAAATTTTAAATTTTTGACTTTTACAATTTTTATTTTTAATTTTTTCATGCATGCATTTTTGACATTTTTGCTATATGCTCACCAGAGACATTAAGAAACAACTAAGTCTCTCTGTTTACTTAAAGAACTAATGTGTAACATTATAGTATATAAGCTTACATACAGATTGTCTTCATGAGAAGGGATATTTTATATACGTATTATATATATATATGTAAGTAACGGACCAACTGAGTCCTTGTGCCCTGTGGTTGAAACATCAAAGTGTATACAATATCCATCTGTAAAAAACGCTATATTGTCAGTTACAATTTAAGATCAAGTGTTTGTTGTAATTTTAAAAGAAATTTTATCTATTTTTTGTCAGAAATTGTTATTAAAATTATTATTCATTTCTGAAACCGTCTTTTGAGCGTGCCCACATCTACAAAAAATTGTCAGATTTCTACATTGTATGCTGGATTTGTAAGGACACTATTCTTGTTTTACAATAGAATTACATAGTCACCAGAGGGCGCTATAGTTTGTTTCTATGAAGTTGCCACCACTTCGCTGCTCTGAAGCCTCCTCCGAACTATTTCTACTCACCCTGCATTGAAGAATATGTCCTTCAAGGGGTTTTCTCATCAAAGGGAGTTTTCAGGCTTAAAATGATCCACAAGTTAGTTGGGTTTTGGTGATTGATAAGGATGTGACTACGTTATTTCTACAGATCATATCCATTCCCGGGACACAGAACCGGAAGCAGGAAGCTCCATCCTAGTGTGGTGGCCATCCTGGCCCACTTTTGGTGCCGTTGCCATTTAAAATGAATGGGAGCTGTGCCTACAGCTCTTCAAGATAGCCACTATCCTATGGATGGATCTGTCTGTTTCTGACCAAGTCAGTATAAATAAGGTGAACTTACCACACTTCAAAGAACCAGGTATTAAGCCTGGTGTAGGGAATTTCGAGTATTAAGTATTAAGACGGCAATGGGCCATGGGCTGTTTAAAAATTGTCGGCCATTAGAATTCTAATTTTTGGATGCCATTAACTTGGGAAAGGAGGGGATCCTTTCTGTCCACTTTTAGTTCTGCAGTTGAAAGGATCTTTGGAGAACCTTCAACCTGGTATGTGTTGAAAGCATGGCTGGAGGTTCTTCTCTTTATTATCTCTACAGGACAGTATCACCTTGAAGAATGGCTCAAGTGGTCATGGGCCCCTTAGAAGCCTCGGGCCCGGGTGGCCGCCCAAACCGCTACTTGGAACAAATGGCTTGACTATCAGCTGTTTAATGGGCCAAGCTTCCTTTGTGCTTATTACCATTACATTGTATAGTGGCTGTGTCTGGTATTGCAGGCCACCTGTGATCTAATATTGATCACCTTTGTGGTCAAATATATACATCATTGAAAAACCATTTAAGGAGACATAAACCAGAGAGCTTGAGACAGAGGAAAAAGAGAATTCTGGGTGCTTTACTGTCTTCATGTATATTTTTAATAGCTTTTACTTTTTTAACTTTTTTTTAACTTACTTAATAAGTTTTTGCCTTTATTCTTTTATTAATGTCACAATATTTAGGCCAAATATAGAAAACTTTTCCCCCTGGAAGTGACTGTACATCAGAAGAATGGTGGCCAGATGCAATAATCACCAGGAACCACGGACCCTCTAATGGCAAAAGTCCAAATTTCGCAAGTTTTACTATATTTTTGGGATTTTCCACATCGTTATACAATGTATCTTACCGCTGAGAACTTTCCTTCATTTCTTAAAGTTCCTGAGTTGTAGTCTTGTTTTTAAATTATAGAAACCGCAAAGAACCAATTAAGAAAGAAAACGAATTCCGGCAATCAGACAACATGTAACACCTTCACCGTGAGTTGTTACATTGACTGAAAACATCATTTTTTTTCTGTGATTAATTCATTGAATTATACGGAAAGTCAAATGACAGAATAATAGGATGGTGCAGATTCCATGCCGCCTAAATTCTGCCAGAGAAATTATCCTGGAAATTAATTGTGAAAGCAATCTTCTCCTAAATGAGTGAGATGCATAATTTGATTGATCCGCCATGTCATTTCAGTCTGCAGCCGACTGAGCCGAGGAGTCGGGAAATAAGTCTTTTTATTTCTACTCCAATTCTAATAAATAAGAGAAGATATATGACCCGATGAGAACAGCTTTATATTCTGGAAAAATATGAATTTTAGATGCCTAAAGTTGCTTATCAAAGAACCATTGCCAGGTTACTCAATGTACAGATAGAGGCAAGTATTGAGACAACTCTAACGATCACTCCCAAGTTACTCCCGAAGATAATATCGCCTTGGGACTGGAGAAGGGACTGTACTGTAATGAGTGTAATGACTGGTCATGTCCAAAAAGGACATTGATGTCCATATCCCTTCACTTGGAGGCTTCGTTGTAAGTAGTGATTTAGGGCTAAACAGGCATAGGACATCTGATACTATCTCAATAGCTGCCCTTATTTTTCAATGTAAAGTCAGACTTTGACAAGGTCTCAGGAGCCAGACCATGGAACATAGCTGATCAGAATGACGGCTCTGACATTAAAGGTAGTTTTCGAAAACCTACACCTTTAGGTCCTCCACTAATCATGACAATGGAGGTCGTATGACCCCCGTTTGAAGACAGATGTCAAGCAGTAACCTTCCTCATTTATACAAAGTCCCTAAGACTGATAGGACATAGCCCAACAGTTCACACTACCCAACCCAACAAGCTTTGTTAAAATGTTGACCAGTCACAGACAGCGACAAGCAGTCAAGGAGGTTATTTTTTTCGTATTTTTTGCCCCTGGATCAACTGGAACATATAAATAGTTTTCTCTCCTTCATTTCTGACACACAACATTTTTGGTTGAACTTTCAATTCTGGTTCTAGCCAAGTTACCAAAGTCTTAATGGGGTTTGCCCAAATGTTTAATACCCTAGTGATATTGAAACACTATAGATCATTTAACCCCTTACTTTATTATTTTACTCAGTTTTATTGCTGTTTTAGCTCCTATCACTAGCATCCTATTACTCTCTAAGCAGACACTTCATGATTCCTCTGTGCTATGAGATGCTGTGTGCTGACAATGTGCTTAGATTATCAGGGTACAGGGTTTATCTACACTTTCATTTAGCTTCTGAACATCCTTCTAGTATCTGACACATAGAAAAAGAGATGAGACAGATCAGAGATGATGAGACCCATGAGATGGATATAAAACAGAATGACATTCTCAGCTCTGCTTAATCACCTAATCAATAAAACACACAGTCAGCTTTGCTATAGAGACCTTATCTGTCTGTGGAGTAAGTATTTGCACACTGCTTGCTGTCAGGAAGTGTCTGAGTTTGACCTAGTCCTGTAATGAAGGGGGAAGGACAGGAGACAGAAGAGAACACTGCAGTGTGCAGACAAGAAAAACTATTCATGAGAAGAATCCGACCGTAGACAGAATAATTACGGTCGTATCCAGGTCAACTAAAATTGTCTACACAAGGACTGATAGAGACAGGTTAGAATCTCGTCCTCACGCTCCGGGCTGCTAACTATAAGTTTCTTTTTTAGGTGATCCCGGTTTGTCAAACTTACCGAAGACCACTACCGGGATCAACATGAAGAGGAGTGTAGGTGAGTAGTTTCAGTCTATTTTGGCATATCTATACTGGTAGATTTCCTTTAAATCTCAAAGTGGAAATCACATTGTGGTCCCCTAGTGTCAAAGCTCAACATTGAAGCTTAACTATAGGATAACCTAGGGCACGGGTTCCAGAGGCGTAACTCAGAGCCCTTTCTGTGGGCACCCGGGCCATCACCCCAGCACACCAGACAGGACTCAAGAATCTTATTGCAGTTGCAAGCCACTTAAAAGATGCTGCTTTCAGTCATATTTTGATACTTACTTTGCTACTTGGGACTGTAGGAAGAATGAGTAGACAGGGCCAAATTATCTTGGAGGACCTCTTGTTGGCCCCACCATTCTCTGTGTACAGATGGACACTGGAAATAAGCTAAAATGATGAAAATTTTCCATCTTTCTACTGTGTTGATATCCTAAGGAGGCAAATATGAAGTTGTTGAACAGGGAGCAATAAGTTACTGCTTCAATTTTTGGTTGGCACCTCGTGATAAATAAGGGGCATTTTGGGTTCAGTTTCGGCACTCGGCTGCAAAAAGGTTAGCCATCACTGACCTAGGGTAATCTCCCGATAATGGGGGATATTTTGAAGGCATGGCCAGGGGTGGAAATCAAGGCAGAGCTTACATATGTTTTCATGATTGAGCAACCATGAAATGATCTAGTGATTATTGGGGCTCCTATCAGAAGATAGCTGGTTCCTGGCAATGTATTATTTTACACTAAATTATATTTGATGAAGGTTTATGTTTTATTGCATTATCCTGCGTTGTGTTATATATTAGTTTTACCTGTTTTGTCATTACCATTCTCCCTATAAAATATGCATTGTTGCCGCTGAATAAATCTTCTCCGCTCAGCAGCTAAAAGGATAACAGCGATAATCTACCATAAAGTTTACAACGAGTCACTTGTCACCGTGTATCTCCAGGCAGCCTTTCTATAAAGTATAGATTGATATATTTGCTGCCAGAGCAAGTGGAAGATAAATTACTGAACTGAGACTGAACCTCATTTAAATTAATTCTGGCCTACTTATCTATCGCCGCGGATTATGTATCATATAAAACCGGCGTTTCAGAAGTTATAGAAAAGAACGTTCCAGGCACAATGACGTCGACTCGGATTGGGTGATAAATAACTGTACAGGAGAGGTGTAAATTATCTATCGAGACACAATTCTGATCTAGTTCCAGGAGGGATGAAACGCTGGCGGCGAAGATGGATGCAGCAAAACAGTGTGAAGGGAGGGGAATAGAGGAGCGGCGAGATCACGACACTGTGATACAGAGTTATCAAGGTCACACAATTATGGAAACGGAAGATCTTAGATATGGAAAGTTGTAGCTGGTAAACTACTCTGAGATTTTTGCCCTATTTTAACCACCTGTATTGGACACAATTAGGCTCATTTATCAAGGGTCCATGGACCGCGATTCCGTCGGGTTTCCCGAATATTTCCATTTTGCAGCTAATTGCCCCGGGTTTTTGGCACATGCAATCGGATTGTGGCGCCGGCTTGCATGTGACAGAAATGAGGGGGCGTGGCCGTCGGACAACCCGACGGATTCGGACAAACCGCGGAATTTAAAAACGGAATTGTGTGGCAAGATCAGCACTCACATGCACTAGGAAGAAGAAGGTGAACACCGGCGGACCTCGGCGCGGAAGTGACACATGCAGGACGCACGACCTTAGTGAATAGCGGCAGACCCGAATCCTCGTAGGACAACGCACCACAGGATCGCTACAGGACCGGGTAAGTAAATCTGCCCCATTGTTCCACCAGAAAAACCATGTGCTAAATTCAACCAGGCCAATGGCTCCAGAAGTGGGACTCTTTAAAGGGGTTTTCCCATGAACAAAAGTTAGGCCCTTTCCACGGGATAGGGCCAAACTTGACTATCAGTGGGGGTCTCAGTGATGAGACCCCCACAGATCTTGAAAACGAGGGGTCCATTGGGGTCCACGTACCTCCGTTGGACCCCTCATCGCTCCGTCAGACTAATGGAGCAGACGGCCGCACGTGACCGTTCTGCTCTATTGATCTTTATGGAGCTGACGGAGATCGGTGAGCGTGGTGCTCGCCAATTTCGGTCAGCTCCATAAGAGATGGATAGGATAGAAATGATAGGTATATGAGATACAATTTTTTTTAAATTATTTTCATTATAGTAAAACCTTTCAATCTTCTAAAAAATAAATTTCTGGTGAAACTGTAAGAAATATACCCATTGAAATATATGGCAATAAATTTAAAATTTTGTTTGATTTTCTTTTTCTTCCTTTTGCCTATTATGAGAGGAATAGAACAAAATGTAGCTAAGAAGGATAACTGAAAAAAAAATTAAAAAAAGATATTTCTCTGGGAGTTTTCCCGATAAAAACAAATAAAAGACCTAATTACAGATTGTGGTTATTGCTTTTCATCCGTTTTACTTCATTGTACAGTAATTTGAATGGTGATATCACAGATGATAAGAAGTTCCCGTCGTCCTGATAAGTCATTGTTCTAATAATGAGGAATCTTCAGTAGTCGCCGGCGCTTTATTGACTCGATGTATCACGCAGTGTGTTTGGAACATTTACGGCCACCTTGGAATTCTATTTCGCCTCCTGATTTAATTAGCTCATTTTCATGTTTAAACGTTTCATTTTATTTGCTACATTGTATCTTTGTGTGTTCTCTATGCTGGGCCGGCTGCAAAAAAATTATACATTTGTCTGCAATTATTCACAGAAGGATATTGTATCATTCTCAGCATGATCTGTATTATAGCCTGTAATACACTAAATGTTTTCCTTATGTATAATATTCTCAATACATATTTGACCAATTCCAGGTTTGCCATAAATAACAAAACCATAAATTAATTTAGGAGAACATCTATCTAGTTTTTGGTATAGAGGTTGGACCCAATGGACTCCAATTGAATTATTTAACATGGTCCTTACCTACCTAGTACTATTTACAATTGAATTCTGTTAAAAGGAACCTGCCATCAGGATTTTACATTTTTATCTAATGACAGGTTCCCATTGCCTTTTTAATACTAATTCCCAATGTGATTTTATTCTTGCCTTTCACTTTTAAAAGTATATAAAAGTATATCTGGCTTGCTGCAAGAAAACTGCATTGAGTCATAGGGGTGTCCGAGTGCCTTTGTTGTCATCATTAGCATCATCATCTCCTCTGAGCGAGCTCTTCCTGCAGATGTGAGCTTACAGAGATTTGCTTGGAGGATGGGGTCAGCTCACGAGGGAGGGGGGGGAGAGCTAGCAGAGCATAGAGGAGATAATGATGATGATGAAAAAAGACTCCTGTTTGCTGGCATAGGGGTTTGTAGCACAGATGAAAGCAGCATGGGTAAGGCCAAAGCCCAGGGAGATTATAAAGACAGGATCTGGGCTGTGGGTTGCCCGGATTGGCTCGCAGACTGACAGAAAGCCTCTATGGGCAAATCAGTGTGGACTACTGCAGTGTCCGGGTTAGGGGTGGTCCTAACACTATGCTGGTTCCTCCTGACAACATCAAGGTGGCACCATATGTTCCAGCTATTTTGGAAGGGATGGTAAGTTGCAGTGCACCCCAATGGGAACATGTACCTTCTTCACTGAGGAAATTTAGGTGCTAAAGAATACAAGCAAATCATATGGTTGACTTCTCCAATCTCCTTCCTGGCTTAAGAAGGGTTCTCTGCTGAGCTAAGGCCTGGGTTAGCTGCCCCTCTCTTTCTCAAAAGGCTGGTACCTTGGCCAAAGGCTAGGAGCCCAGGGTAATGGCGGAGTACCCCCATCTATGCTTCTGTCAGGGTCGCTAGGGAGAATGCTGGGACTTCTGGTTCTTCTGGTGTTGCTAGCAGGGTTCTCCGACCCCTGGTGCGTACCCGCGCAAACTCCACCTCTCGTCCCGGGCAGCGGCTGCTAAGATCTCGTGCTGTCTAGGAGTTGTGTTCAGAACTGCTGGGACTTGTGGTACCTCTGCATGGTGCCTGGTTGTTCTGCACCATGAGGGGTTAATTCCCAGTAGTTGTCCAGCTCCTATCAGGTTCTGGAGGTGGAGTTCTGGCTGCATAAATTGCAGCCTCACTAGTCACCTGTGCCAGTGTTTGAAATCCCTTCTCCACTCGCTCTCAGCATTAGGTTTGACTTGCTCTGTATCTGTATCTGTGTTGTTGTGACCTCGGCTTGTTTTTGACATTGACTCTTTGTCTACTGATTTTGCTATTGACGTACCCTCTCATTGTGACTCCGGCTAGTTTACTATTCTTTTGTGTTTTATGTTTGTCAGTCTGTTTGTGTTTCCCTTCCCACAGTTATCCAGTGTATTTCGAGTCTTCAAGTAGTCGCCCCACGGTTTAGCGTGGGGGTCTATAGGAAGGGAAAGAGGTTGGGGCAACCTCAGGGCACATTATCCCCTGTCTTCTGTGTTACCCAACCCTAACAGCTTCTTCTTCTGGTTGGTCTGGTAGATTGCTAGTCCTAGACTCCTCCTCAGAGCTTTGTTCCCTAACTGCAAGACACTAGGGGCTGTTTTCTTTATATATCTTCTATTTCAGAACAAACAATGACAAAGCATTCTCTAGACTTACATTAGTATTCTATGGCAGAAAGGTTCTAAAGTGGTAAACAACTTTCCAGACAGCAGCTGTCATTTTAATGGTGCAGCTAGTTTGCTTTTCCGGTAAACATGTCCGCTTTTCACCTGCGAAACAATTTCTTCTATAGCTGTGGAAAACTTTTAGCTTCTTTTTAGTTAGAGATGTGCAGTCACAAACCTCTTAGTGTTCACTGGCCCGCTCTACAGGTCTATTGAGCCACAGTACTAATAAACGTATATAGATTTTAGCCCTTGGTGTAAAATAAAGCAAGAAGTGCTGACTTTGTGTAGGGGAAATATTCAAAGTTCTATGCTCCTCTGATCCAGGGCACTACAATACTGCAAGGATGATCATACTCAGATAGTCATTATGTATTCAACTTGTGACCTGGACAGTCTTGTGTCTAGAGCAGAGAGACATTTTTGGAACCTCAGTCATATCTCTTATCTGTATACTACACTTTATTAGGGCTAAGGGTCAAGATCAGGGATAGGGAGTGAAAGATTAGGGCCAGTAAGGAGAAGAATTTGTATTCTCTAGTATTCAAACCATTTATTGTGGGTGTTCTGTCCATCAGTACCACATATACAGGCGGTCCCCTACTTAAGGACACCCGACTTACAGACAACCCATAGTTACAGATGGACCCCTCTCCCCACTGTGACCTCTGGTGAAGTCTCTGGATGTTACTATAGCCCCAGACTGCAATGATCAGCTGTAAGATGTCTGTAATGAAGCTTTATTGATAATTCTTAGTCATATTACACCAAAAATTTGGAAACTCCAATTGTCAGTGGGGCAAAAGAAAAAAATTATAAAATATACAGTTTCGACTTGCATACAAATTTAACTTAAGAACAAACCTCCGGACCCTATCTTGTATGTAACCCGGGGACTGCCTTTATTGGAAATTGGAAGTTTGGAATGTTCATCATTTAATGCTACGTTCCATAATATACTAAACACACTTGCAAGTATGCAAGAGGACATTTTTTTAAAGAATTTTTTGGGAGGCAGATTGTGAAGGAGATTTTTTCAGAGGCATGTCTTGGAGGAAATATTTGGAGGTAGTTTGTGGAGGATTTTTTTTTTCCGGAGCAAGTTTATTACTTAGTATGAAATTTAGGAGGAAAAAGTCATGGTTCCATGTATTCATTTACAGATTTAGCATAATTTTTTTCTTCTTTTAAAACCTTTTGAACCCTTTCAATTTTGCCTTACTATAACTTGTCTGATCACCCATCCGGAGGTTGCTATTTTTGTAGACAGTTAGTTTCTCCAGTGAGTAGGACTTCATGTTAATTCATCATCAATGAGATTCCTCTTGGCATCTCCAAGACCTTTCCCTATGAAGCTTTGCCCTCCTTATCAAATGTATTCCCCCTAGTGCTGCCATGGATACATATTTCTACCGTTGTCTTCAATTTCTTTAAAGTGAATAACTTTTTCTTATTTTTCTAGAGTCAGTCATAAGTTATCTCATCATTTCTCTTTTGACAGAAGAAGCGATACCCTCTACAGTCAAGTAAATAAAATCTGGAATTTTCCAATAACCTACCATCTTCACCAGCCCTTAACAAAGTGACACCTTCTTACTCTTTCTCAGCTCTTTCTCAATCTACTGAATTTCGCCTTTTCAACTGTCTTTACCCAGGAAAATCCCCTGGTGGAAGACACAATGAGGAATAATGTAAATTCTTTTTGGAATGTCAACAGTTTAACCCAGGAAGAGGTACGGCGCCGCCTCGCAACCACTAAGATAGATAAATCACCGGGGCCAGATGGCATACACCCCCGGGTTCTGCATGAATTATGTACGGTGATAGACAGAGACAGTGAAGATTCACTGAGGACTGGTTATGTTCCACAGGAATGGCGCATAGCAAATGTGGTACCAATATACAAAAAAGGATCAAATAGCGATCCTGGAAACTACAGACCCGTGAGTCTAACTGCTGTGGTGGGGAAAATATTTTGTTAGAGATGCTATCCTGGAGTATCTCACTGTGCACAACCTTATAACCCAGCGTCAGCATGGGTTTATGAGAGATCGGTCCTGTCAGACTAATCTGATTGGTTTCTACGAGGAGGTAAGTTCAAGACTGGATCTGGGGGACGCTGTGGATGTTGTATATCTGGACTTTTCAAAGGCATTTGACACCGTGCCACATAAAAGGTTGGTATATAAAATTGAAGGTAGCAATGAGGCATTACAGGATTATAGAGAGAAAAATAAATCCTGTAAAAAGCAGATAAAGGCTGCAAAAATAGAGACTGAGAGAAATATTGCCAGGGAGAGCAAAAATAATCCCAAATTATTTTTCAAGTATATAAATGATAAGAAACTAAAAACAGAGAGTGTGGGTCCCCTTAGAAATAACATGGGGGTCATGGTGGAAGGAGATGAGGAAAGGGCCAATCTACTGAATGTCGCCTTCTCAACTGTCTTTACCCAGGAAAATCCCCTGGTGGAAGACACAATGAGGAATAATGTTAATTCTTTTTATAATGTCAACAGTTTAACCCAGGAAGAGGTACGGCGCCGCCTCGCAACCACTAAGATAGATAAATCACCGGGGCCAGATGGCATACACCCCCGGGTTCTGCATGAATTATGTACGGTGATAGACAGAGACAGTGAAGATTCACTGAGGACTGGTTATGTTCCACAGGAATGGCGCATAGCAAATGTGGTACCAATATACAAAAAAGGATCAAATAGCGATCCTGGAAACTACAGACCCGTAAGTCTAACTGCTGTGGTGGGGAAAATATTTGAGGGGTTTATTAGAGATGCTATCCTGGAGTATCTCACTGTGCACAACCTTATAACCCAGCGTCAGCATGGGTTTATGAGAGATCGGTCCTGTCAGACTAATCTGATTGGTTTCTACGAGGAGGTAAGTTCAAGACTGGATCTGGGGGACGCTGTGGATGTTGTATATCTGGACTTTTCAAAGGCATTTGACACCGTGCCACATAAAAGGTTGGTATATAAAATGAGACTGCTGGGAATAGGAGAAAATCTGTGTATTTGGGTAAGTAATTGGCTTAGTGATAGAAAACAGAGGGTTGTCATTAATGGCACATTCCGAGATTGGGTTGATGTTACCAGTGGAGTGCCACAGGGGTCAGTATTGGGGCCACTTCTTTTTAATATTTTTATTAATGACCTTGTAGTGGGTTTACACAGTCAAGTTTCAATATTTGCAGATGATACTAAGCTGTGTAAAGTAACAAATACTGAGGTCGATAGTTTAGCATTACAGAGGGATTTGTGGAAGCTTGAGGAGTGGGCAGAGAAATGGTTGATGAGGTTTAATGTAGATAAATGTAAAGTTATGCACTTGGGCCATGGAAACAAAAAGTATAATTATGTTCTAAACGGTCAATTACTTAGTAAAACTGGAGCTGAAAAGGACTTGGGGGTATTGGTTGATGGTAAACTTAATTTTAGTGACCAGAGCCAGGCGGCTGCTGCTAAAGCAAATAAAATTATGGGATGTATCAAGAGAGAAATAGATTCTCATGATAAAGACATAGTTTTGCCCTTATACAAATCCCTGGTCAGACCACACATGGAATATTGTGTACAGTTTTGGGCACCAGTGTAATAAAAGGATATAGTAGAGCTGGAACGGGTGCAGAGGAGAGCAACCAGGATTATTAGGGGAATGGGGGGATTAGAATACACTGACAGATTACAAAATTTGGGATTATTCAGTTTAGAAAAAAGACGACTGAGGGGAGACCTCATTACAATGTACAAATACCTGAACGGACAGTACAAGGATCTCTCCAAAGATCTTTTCATACCTAGGCCTGTGACCAGGACAAGGGGACATCCTCTACGCCTACAGGAGAGGCGATTTTACCATCAACATAGACAGGGGGCATCCCCTACACCTAGAGGAGAGGAGGATCTACCATCACCATAGACAGGGGGCATCCCCTACACCTAGAGGAGAGGAGGTTATACCATCACCATAGACAGGGGGCATCCTCTACACCTAGAGGAGAGGAGGTTATACCATCACCATAGACAGGGGGCATCCCCTACACCTAGAGGAGTGGCGATTTTACCATCACCATAGACAGGGGGTATCCCCTACACCTAGAGGAGTGGCGATTTTACCATCACCATAGACAAAGGTTCTTTACTGTAAGAGCAGTGAGACTGTGGAACTCTCTGCCGCAGGAGTTTGGATGCCTTTCTGGAGAGAAAAAATATCACGGGTTATGGGGATAAAACATTTATTTAATTCTTAAAGGTTGGACTTGATGGACTTGCGTCTTTTTCCAGCCTTATATACTATGATACTATGAATAACCTTCCATCTTCACCAGCCCTTAACAAAGTGACACCTTTTTACTCTTTCTCAGCTTCTCATTTTGTGTTTTATCTTGTATACTGCTCTACACCGGTACTATCATTGTACACTAGCGGTAGTGAGAATTCAGTTTTACTAGAGGCTGTAAAGTGAGGTGATTCTTGACATGAATGTGGAGAAAACTTTAGTATTTTACTATTTTTAGATGGATACAGATAAAAGGGAACCTGCCATCAGCAATTTGCCAAATAAACCACTACCAGTAAATTGTGAAACAGCATAACACCTTCTAGTTTTTGTTTCTATCATAGTCCTATGTGACAGCATTAACCTGAAAATTCACTTTAAAGTGAGATGTACATTAGTTGTATAAAGTCAAGGAGGCAGAAAATTTAACACTGAAGTCAAGGTGGGGATCTCTGAATGCCTCCACTTCCGTGATTAACATCATGCATTGGACATCAAGAGATCTGGATAGTGATGTCTCTGGATGTAGGAACGTCAATTACAGTGGTGGAAAGAGCTTTCTGAGGAAGAGAGAGCTTGACTTGTGTTATAATCCCCTCCTCCTTGACTTTTTACAACCAGTTTAGATCTCACTTCAAAGTTGATTTTCTGTATGATGCCTCCACACTGGGTCATGAAAGAAACATGGAAGGTGTTAAACTGCTTCACCAACATACTGGTTTATTAGGTCAATTTCTGCTCACAGGTTCCTTTTAATTTATGGCAAAATAAAACCTTATAAAAAAATCTAAATATATAATTTTTAATTTTTAATAAACATTCACCTGGTTGAAATGGACTTTACTGATAAGTCATTAGGGAGGAAGAATTTGACTCCACATTATTTTTTAAACATGGGAGAGCTTTATTTCCATGTTCCCGAGCAATATCTAGGAAGCCCTGAGATGCCCTTCTTAAAAAACAATTGGTTTGGAAAAAAAAGCATTGGGAAGTTCACCACCTAAATGGCTTGTCTGAGAGGTGACCTTGTTCTTGATAAATTACTATAATAACATCTGCTGTCTGTGAGGGGAGTAGACCCCTTAGTCTTACAGGTGCTGTATAAATCAGAAGAAACACCAAAAGATGGCTGTGTGGTCCACTATCTGGTGTCGGGTTTGGCTGGCCTTAGTATTTGAAATTGGTGAGAAGAGGCCATTTTTAGACTAATATATTTTTTTTTAGATTTTTTTTTCTGGAGGGGGAAGAGGGGTTAAACCTTCGTTGGGGCTTTTAGTTTCTATAATTTCCCGTCTATAATTAAATCCTACCTCAAACGTACATATCAACAGTGCGACCAGGACTTGTTTTGAGTTAAACATATTCCTATGTCCAGTCATACATGACTCCATGTCACCATGTTTTTTTAATTATCATTATATTTTGATAAAAACCTTTAATAAAAACCTTTGGTAAAAAAAAATACCCAGTAGTTGATTTTAAAGGTGCCATAACCAGGTATAACATTTGAGAAGGAATATTCATTTTCCACATGGTCATCATCAATGAGATTCCTCTTGGCATCTCCAAGACCTTTCCCTATCAAGCTCTGCCCTTCTTATCAAATGTATTCCCCCTAGTGCTGCCATGGATACATATTTCTACCATTGTCTTCAATTTCTTTAAAGTGAATAACTTTTTCTTTTTTTTCTAGAGTCAGTCATAAGTTATCTCATCCACCCCATCATTTCTCTTTGGACAGAAGAAGTGATACACTCTACAGTCAAGTAAATAAAATCTGGAATTTTCCAATAACCTTCCATCTTCACCAGCCCTTAACAAAGTGACACCTCCTTACTCTTTCTCAGCTCTTTAAACTTCTCATTTTGTGTTTTATCTTGTATACTGCTCTACACCGCTACTATTATTGTACACTAGCGGTAGTGAGCATTCAGTTTTACTAGAGGCTGTAAAGTGAGGTGATTCTTGACATGATTGTGGAAAAAACTTGAGTATTTTACTATTTTTAGATGGATACAGATAAAAGGGAACCTGTCATCATCAACTGGCCCAAAAAACCACTACCAGTATATTGTCAAACAGCGTAACACCTTCTAGTTTTTGTTTATATCTTGATCCTGTGTGAGAGCATCAACCTGAAAATCCACAGATGTAAATTGATTGTATAAAGTCAAGGAGGCTGAGAGTTTAACACTGAAGTCAAGGTGAGGAGCTCTGAACACCTCCCCCTCTGTGATTGACATAATGGGGGTCATTTACTAAGGGCCCGATTGGCGTTTTCCCGACGTGTTACCCGAATATTTCCGATTTGCGCCGATTTTCCCTGAATTGCCCCGGGATTTTGGTGCACGTGATCGGTTAGTGGCGCATCGGCGCTGGCATGCACGCGACAGAAATCGGGGGGCGTGGCCGAACAATAACCCAGCGGATTCGGAAAAACTGACGCATTTAAAAAAAAAATTGGTCGCACGGGCCATACTCACATGCACCACGATGAAGACGATGAACTCCGGGGCACCTTGGCGGACTTCAGCGCAACAGCGACACCTGGTGGACATCGGGCGCAGGACCTTCATGAATCGCCGGAAGACCCGAACGCTCGTTCAGAGAAGCCGCTGCTGGAACGCGAATGGACTGGGTAAGTAAATGTGCACCAATGGGGCACATTTACTTACCCAGTCCGCAGAGTTCACCAAAAGTGCATTGTCCGATCATAATGCACTGTGCCGCGATTCACTAAGATCGTGCGCCCGATATCCTGCATATGACGCTTCCCCGCTCAGCTCCGCCGGAGTTCACCTTCTTCTTCCTGGTGCATGTGAGTGCTTGGTCTTGCGACACAATTTGAATCTTAAATCCTGCAATCAGTCCGAATCAGTCGGATCGGGTGCGACACAATCCCAGCACAGACCTCTGTTAAATACCTGTCAAAGACCTGTAATCCCCGAAAACGGTGCAAAGTAAGTTAGTGATGTCTCTGGATGCAGGACCATCGATTACAGTGACGGGGGCTTTATAAGGAAGAGAGAGCTTGACTTCAGTGTTATAATCCCCTCCTCCTTGAATTTTTTTTACAACCTGTTTTCATCCCACAAGTTAATTTTCTGTATGATGCCACCACACTGGGTCATGAAAGAAACATGGAAGGTATTCAGCTGCTTGGCAACATACTGGTTTATTAGGTCAATTTCTGCTGACAGAAACATATCATTTTTGATAAAGATTCAATGGACTGGACTGATGAGTCATTAGGGAGGAAGAATTTGACTTCATATTATTTTTTAAACATGGGAGAGCTTTATTTCCATACTCCTGAGCTTTATGTCCATGAAGCCCTGAGATGCACCTTCGTAAAAAGCAATTGGTTTGGGAAAAAAGCATTTGGAGGTTCACCACCTACATGGCGGGACTGAGAGGTGACTCTGTTCGTGATACATTACTATAATAACTGCTGGGAAAGCTTCTGCCGTCTGTAAGAAGCTTAGACCTCTTAGTCTTACAGGTGCCACCTATGCTGTATGAAACAGAAAGAACACCAAAATATGACACCAAAAACACCAAATCTGGTCCACTATCTGGTGTCGGGTTTGGCCCAATGACTGGCCTTAGGATTTGAAATTGGTGAGAATAGGCCATTTTTAGATCAATATTTTTTTCTCTTTCTTTTTTTGGAGGGGGGAAAGGGGTTAAACCTTTGTTGGGGCTTTTAGTTTATTTTTTTAAATAAATTTTTATTGAATTTTTACAACGTAACAAAGGTAAAGACATACCGAGTTATGACCCAATGGGCCACCTTACAATCATGACAGACAAATGAGCATGGTCATATTACAACTTCACACTTATTCTTGCTAGATATTAGTGTTCATTTGTCTCAATCCTACTAGATACCCCATTTAGGAACTTATGATTACTTCACCCAGTTTTGGACAGTCTGGTTCTTGGGGCTTTTAGTTTCTATAATTTCCAGTCTATAATTAAATCCTACCTCAAACGTACATATCAACAGTGCGACCAGGACTTGCTTGGAGTTAAAGGGGTATTCCGGGACTATGAACGTCTGACACAAAAACCCATGATGCTATAAATAAATGAATACAACAATACTCAATGTCATTAGTCACAAAACGGAGCTTAAATAATTTGATTTTATGATTTACAAAATTTTTGACCTCTCTAAAGTAGGTGGAGTTATCACTAAGATGGCTGCCACTGGAAACTACAAGTCCCATGATCCTTTAGTTCCCAGTAACTCCTCCTCCAACCCCCGTATGCTCTCCTCCCAGTAATGATGTAACAGGTTTTCTTGCTTGGTTACCATAGTAATGATGTGTAACTGCCATCACCAAAACACTGGCCATACAGGATGCACTGCAACCAACCGACAACAGGCAAACATAGTGGTGATCACATGACCTGCCCAGGCAGGTGCAGGACATGTGATGTGGACATGTGACCAGCGGCCATCTTCTTCCTGTATATGCTCTGCAACGGACCACGCGGAGGAAATCAAAGGACTGATTAAAGGGCCGGTAGCATTTTAATTTTTCATTACAGTCTATGTCACCAGCATTTTCTGCTAAGGGGAGCAACATTTTAAATAACAACTAATTACACATTAGCTTATATTTTGAGTGCCCACTTGTATATGAATTATGCTGATTCCTGGAATACCCCTTAAAACATTTTCCTATGTCCAGTAATACATGATTGTGTCACCATGTTTTTTTTAATTATCATTATATTTTGATAAAAACCTTTAATAAAAACCTTTGGTAAAAAAAATACCCAGTAGTTGATTCTAAAGGTGTCATAACCAGGTATAACATTTGAGAAGGAATATTCATTTTCCACATGGGTCGTGTAGGTGTTAGATTTAATTATTCCTTCCCTCAGTTTGTTAAAAAAAAATAAAAAAAAAAAAACAGAAAGGAGCAAATATTTTTTTACAGGGTTTTCTGTTTGTATTTTTATGACATCGGGTAGAGCTGAAGGCCGCCAGCTCCATATGCTTTCCTCATCATCCCCGGCCAATGTTTTGTGTACTTTTTGTCAGTGTCTATATAGCTTACCGAGCCGCCTCCAGGAAAACGATATTTTATACGAGTTAATTAGAAGGGAGCAAGATTGAGTTTTGTGTTTTATGATAAAACGCACGGCAGTAGATCAGGTTGCCATTGTAAAGGCCTAATCTTTGAAGCAAAATATTCCTTTGCCAAATTCTTTGCGTCTCTCATTTTTAAGGTCTAGGTTTGCACTCTCCGGGGACGTAGATCAAACACAGTATCGCTAAAAAATCACTTTAAAGAGAGTTCTGCTGAAATATTAACAAAAGATATTTATTGCTAACTGATAAAACAGATGCAGCATCTTGCAGCAGAGCGGGGAACCCGAGGCAATCTGTTTCACTTGGAAAAACAGACTCTGAGATAACTAATAAGGTAGAGACAGGGTTTGCTAGGGATATTTCGTTTTTGCTTTTTTTTTTACTTACATTTTTTAAAAATTATTACTATACATTTTATTTCTCTAAAATTCCCCAGTATGAAATGGCTATTAATTAGTGAATAAAATCCTTACAATTTGTAAGTAAATGTATAGCACTTTAACAACACGTGACGGAATAAGTATGAAGAGGGGCTCAGGGCTGCAACTGGCAGAGCAGTACAAATAAGAAGTATATTTTCCATGTACTGTAATATGATTCAATCTTATAAAGAACATATATTTAAAAGGCTTCTTCTTTATTATACTCCAATAAATGCATATAACATGGCAAGGTGCATAGAAATACATGGCATCACAGGAAAAAGACCTACGCATTTCACTCATACAAGCTTAATTAGACCATGATTAAGCTCGTATGAGCGAAACGCGTAGGTCTTTTTCCTGAGATGCTGTGTATTTCTATGCACCTTGCCATGTTATATG
The DNA here is from genome assembly GCA_019512145.1 of Engystomops pustulosus. Classification (NCBI taxonomy): domain Eukaryota; kingdom Metazoa; phylum Chordata; class Amphibia; order Anura; family Leptodactylidae; genus Engystomops; species Engystomops pustulosus. The sequence continues at coordinate 994,008 of CM033642.1, read as the reverse complement.
CCAGTGATGGCGAACCTTTTGGAGACAGAGTGCCCAAGCTACAACCAAAACCCACTTATATGTTGCAAAGTGCCAGCATGACAATTTAAGCAGTAACTTATTGATCCCTGCTGTAGTACAGGTTTTAATCGTATTGGCGCCCTGAGTCCACTAATACAATAGATGTTGGAGAAAATTGGATTGTAGCTTCACTAAAGGGTCCCCTGAAGAAGAAGGATCAGGGGACCCAGAGCAGAAGGTTCAATGACAATCTCTCTCTATCCACACCTTTTTGCTCCTCCTGTAGTCCTGGCAGCCAAATAGCGCTAAGCATGGCACGTTCTGGTTTGTATTGGACAACAGGAGGAAGCCTTGAGTCCTATCCGGCAAACTCTGGGTTGGGGTGAAGGCCTGGGTGCCCACAGAAAGGGGTCCGGGTGCCACCCCTGGCACCTGTGCCATAGATTCGCCACCCCTGTTATATGCTTTTAATGGAGTATAATAAAGAAGAAGCCTTTTGAATATCAATCTCCCGACGCGCTGCTGTTCTTTCGAAGATTGTGCCTTTTGCCAAGATTACGTGGGGTTTTTCTATAAGCCGTGCACTGGGAGTGAATCAACGGGAAGGTGAGCTGAACATTTGGACTTTTTTGTTGTGTACTGTAATATGGTTGTATTCAGGGCCGGCGCCAGCACTGGACTTACCTGGGCAAGTGCCAGGCCTAGAGCTGCTGAGGGGGCCTACATAAGGCTGTACAGGAATCCATGGGGGTGAAGGGGCTTATATAAAGTAACCAGGAGGGGCTGTTTGGGTTGATAAACTAGGGAATTTTTTAGGGAACAGGAGACTGTTTTATTTTTTTAATGCCGCCACATGAGTTCACTGTAAAGAGGCCCACTGAGGCTCTGTCACCCAGGGGCCTACTGAAACCTGGAGCTGATATTGGTTATGTTGCAGTACATGGTATCAGCTATTAGACCCCCTCAAGCTCAAGTACCTTATTGGAGTTCTAGAAAATACATTAAAGTAATAAATTCATTAAAGGAAACGTACCACTTTAAAATTACACTTATAACCCACAAATACCTTGCAACATCTCAGGGTGAGCTGATGCCGGACCATATTTTGACTATTATGTATTCCGTGAAGAACTGTTTTATTCGTTATATTCAAACCCGCCTTCTGCGGCCCATCAAGCAGCATGTTCGGGTTACAAGTAGCTGAAGCTTGGGTCCGCTCAACTCTAGTAACCAACAGATTACCTATTTTACTCCATTTCTGGTTCTTTGGCACTCTTCGCTGAAAAACTGATAGAACTACTAGTGGTCAAGGGACCCCCTTCACCCAGCCGGCAGTATTAGAGAATCGGAGACCGGCAAGGTAAGGCGGCTTTCCTATTTTGGGGGGAAAATAAGGAAAAGGAAAGGTAGGAGAGGGCTTCAAACCTAATTTGTTCTTCAAAAGTAAGAGGATCATCAAGCACAAGTGTCCTGTAATAATGGTGGCGTAAACCAGCACGTAGTGAGGTAGGATTAGTTTTACGGCACTTTGATATTGCACTTTAAGTATGTTCCTCACTACAATGTAACAATAGGACCTCCACCAAATCACCCTCTATAGCATAAAGTTGGCACATCATTCACCGTACTAGATTAGAAATACTGCCTAGAACATTTCCTAGTCTAATTTTAGGGTAAATTATGCCATAAAAGTTGCATCTCACCTTAAATATTGTATGCGGCTTCTATAAATTCTTGCTATAATGGCAGCTATTCATAACAGTAAAATCAACACAATTATCCCGATTCCTCTTCTCTAACAATAAGCCGTAAAAAATCTTGCGTAGAAGTCGGTAGCAGAAGATGCATCAGTTCAGGGTATTTCATCTCCATTTATAAACATCGCTCACTTCTTTGAGCTAGTTTCATCCAACTTCTTGACATAAAATGAGGGAAAAGCATTAGACTGGACAATAAATTCCCTTTGTTATCCTCAGAAGATGATAATTCATTAAAAGCGGCACTCTTCCGTTTTAGTGCTGCATTGACGGGATAATGTTTACGTATCCCGACTGATTGACTTGGTTTAATGGTCTACTAAAGTAGCGGTATAAAAAGCTTAACGGGATGAAATCTGCTACATCAGCCGTATAAAGATATTGTTTAAAGCGCAACGTACCCAAGGGTTTCTGGAAAGATCTGATGGAACGGCTTCATTATATCTATACTCAACCGGCAGCTTGATGACTACGGGGTTAGATTGGGAGCCATGAGTTATAGACTAGTTTCTACATGTTTAACTTTGCAAGATTAGCCTCGGATCTGAATGACATACACAAAAGCAAAGTTGTTTGAGACTTGAGTCTTGAGACTTAGACTTCTACATCATAGTTACATAATTAATACGGTTAAAAAAAGACACGTGTCCTTCAAGCTCAAAATGTAAGGAAGGGGAGGGATGGCATAAGAAATGGAAGTAAGGGAACATAATTCTATATTATAACATAACGTTCAATGTTATTAAGAAGTAAAAAGGCATCTAGACCCTTTTTTGAAGCTCTCTGCTGTCCCTACTGTGACCAACGCCTGAGCTCGGCTATTCCCCAGATCCACAGTTCTTGATTTCTCTGGAGATTAAACCTTTTTTTCTCCAGATATAGACAGTACCCCCTTGCATTTTGATTTAATTTAAACTGGAAAAATGTTCCACCCTATTTTACAACTTTCCATCATATTCCACCCTATCAGCCATTACTTAGCACAGTATGTATATATGGTGATGACAGCTACACGGGAAAGGAACTACTAGTTATCTGCAACATCACCTGGGTTGAGTTGTATGGTGCTGCTTCAGATATTTAAGTTGCCTATCCCCTCTCATCATTGGAACAGTTCCCACTATGTACTATAGCGTGTTGACTAGAGCAAGTGTCCTGGCCTACTTGAGCACTGGTTATCAATATCTAATCGGTAGACACCCAAACCCACACTGATCAGAGGGTCAGCTCTGTTTAAACAAAGAGCGGGAAACTGTTGGCTTCATGTGTAGTGACCAGAAGCTGTAAATCTTGCAACAGCCTCCATTGAAGTGAACATTGAGCAGGGTTAGTGCACTTTTTTTTTCTCCCAGCTCCAGGTTACAAAGTTGTGCCAATCTTTGGTTTCCTGGAAGTCAGCTTGTTGGTCGAGAAATGTTGGAGATCCAAAGACCTTCTGTGGCCAATTAGCTTCCTCAGTTGGCCCTACTGATGTCACCTGTTCTACATCACCAGGTCCTCACTTATTGGCCACAGTGGGTCCTGTGACCTCCGTCACCTGAAGTCAGCTCAGGAGTTCTCGGTAACTGAAGATTGACAATGGAAGCAGACACATCATGGTGAGTTTACTCAACTTTTTTCTGCTTACCCCTATCCCAATCTCTATGGGAATTTACTAGATTCCTGATTGTCCATAAAGACAAGCAACCACCAAGAATGTGGACAAATTTTCATAATAATATAGTCCAGGCAGCAAGGGAAATCCATGTTGGGGTTATAATGAGGAACCTACAGGAAACCAATACAAGGAAGATCCTGTGGATCACAATGGGAAAGTGCAGTCACTGTCTTCTATTCTAACATTTTTGGAGGATCACTTAGAATTAGAATATCTCAATTAGTTTAATGAACCTCACCTCCCTAGGCAATGATTGATACAATTTTAACAAAATGCTATCTCCTTATTTCTTTAGTAAGACGAATATCCATTGAAATACAAGGTAATATGCTGAAATATAAGCACATACTGTCATAGCATTAGACCTGATGAATATAGTTTATCTGCCAAAGCTCAGTAAAAGGACACCTTAGCCATAACAATGAAGAAAATCCAATGTTCAGATCCAAAGCTGAGGATCTATATAACAGAACTAGTAAATCAGACACGAGGCTGAAGGACCAGTAATATACCATAACCAGATAATAACTCTGCAGCAATGTGGCCTTTTATAGGCCTGAACAATAACTTGATACAACTTTTACAACATTCACAAAGATCCCGTTTATGGGTCAATTGTTTCTGAGGCTTGTAAACTTTTTATTTCGTCATTGTTCAAATCAACTTGGAAGAATTTACTGTTGTGGAGATATCAAGGATTTAATAAGTCTGAGATTTCGGTTTTAGAAAAGTTGGCCGAGCGGAGGCAGCATTTGGTTCCTTTCTCGGGACAAGTTCTAGGCTTCTGTCTAGAGTAAGTCCTGAGACTCGAGTACTTTATATCATTCCAAAAATGTTCTTTGTAATTTATTGATTTTCTGGGTAAATTTAGTTTCTTTTAAATCACATTTCTGTGATAGAAGTATCTTATGTTGACAAAGAATAATGAGACCTCATGCAGATGGTTCTATACAGAGTCCCAGATGTCAATGAGACATTACTGCATCACTCTATGTCTCCAGTTTCTCCACACCAAGGATTTTATGCCAAAATCCATATAAACCTGGAAGAAAACAAAATCCAACATGGATCATTGGGTAGGATTCACAAAATAATGGTGTAAGGGGTGACATCATAAGTAGGGGCTTAAGAAAAGAGGCAATTCTTAGTTGGGGAGGAACATTTGGGGTTATTATAAATGGGCAGCAGGGAATTACAAGAAAAAACATTCTATAATGTGGGAGCCACAGGAATATTCAGTGTTAGGGACACTATGGGTGGTGATTATACAGTGGGAGCGCCATTAAAGTTCAACTGTAAAGTATAAAAACTTTAGCTGATAGCAGAGGTTTTACCTTGTCCTACAGGTTAATCTTCTTTTGTCATGCTTTTTGGTTACCATGGGAAACCGTACTGTAAGGCTAGAGAAGAAAGGAGGCTTGTTGGGAGAAGTAGTCATATAGGAGTGCAAGAAAATAGGAACTGGGGTGATGTCACAAGCATGTGACTCATTACATGCTTCAGTTTGTCCAATTACAAGCTTGCTGCCCTGATTGATGTAAAAGACCTTAGGACCTTGAATGATGTCACAGGCATGTGATTATCACATACTCCAGGTCGTCCAATTACAAACATGCTGATTCATATGATTGCCCTTAGTGCTCTGACCTCACTGCCCTTAGCTGATGACACAACCAGTAAGTGCCACCCACTTCAGGAATAGCTGAATATGGTTATGAGGCTATATCTCAGGATTGGAAAAAGACAATCCTAAAGCCAGATAGATAATGTTGGGATTGTTATTAAAGTCTGTTTCCAGCTGTGCTAAAATTATTTTTTATCAGTTACTTTACAGCTAGGCTTTAAGGATTTTTTGGGCACACTGGGGGTAGAACTTCCAGTGGGGTAGGGGGCATGGATTAGAACATGGAAACTTTTCTTATTATGACAATGTAAGCGTTATGGTTACAATTTGCTTCCTTTGTAATGGGATTTGTAAATGGGATTGTGCTTGTTCTCACATGTGGCCTTACCTGTGATCCTAAGATCCTGTCCTTGTAACAATATCTGCAGGATTGACATTGTTCCTCCATCTGGACCATTCTGAACACTTTGGCCATTCATGTGTAGATACAACCCAATCCCGTAGTAACATCTGGAGATGGATGGTTGTTGGAATTGTGGGAGAGCTCTTGTTGCCCTCTTTGGTCACCTCTAATACTCCAACCCAAGAGGCATCAATCACACCCTGGCGCCTAGAATTGAGGTGGCCAGATGGGGGGAACACATTGTGACTACCGGAGAGCTGACACTCCTCTTCCCTCCTTCCCGAGCTGTGTGGGATGGCAAGAGATGGGACAACCCCCTTTAATATTTAAATAGAACTTTACAAAATTTACAGAAAATCTATATTTCATTGAAGGTGTAAAACATTTCAAACAAAATATTCTACTGGATAGAATATCACAACAGAATGTATAGAAATGATCAGAGGGCTAATATTCCCGACTATTAACGGCTCTGAGATAAATTAGAATTTTTTTCTTTTTTTTTCCGGAACATCTGTCCACATTACAAAGATTAGAAGAATAATTTTATAGATGCACTGCGGCTGTGCTCCGCTTAATAAGTGATCAGCGCCAACTAACAGATTCGAGAGTTGGATTTCTAAATCTGGGGAGATTCATGAACATAATCATAAATGTTAATAGATGCAAATGCATTTGACCAGATTGAGAGGAATAAAAAGAAACTCGCAGCAAGATTGTTTAATTATTGTGAGAAAGTCTGTACTAATAATATCACAGCAAATAAACTTATTTATATGTATAGGAAAAAGATTTTCTATATACTTTAAAAAAGAATTTTGTGGATGCGCCATGTAATAGACAGTGGGTTGTGGACCCATAGTGCATCCATAGTGCCACCTATATAGTGTGACTAAACAGTTAAAGGAAACCTACCACCATCCGTGGTAATGTAGAGTAGTATAGTCCTTTTTAGGGCTAATTTTTTTGTGGACCAGAACTTTTATAAATTCTAATTTCCCCAATATGCAAATTTCCTAAAGAGGCTACTGGGGCTTGGAGTAGCCAGAGCTGAGTCTACACGGTGCTGCTACTCCACGCCCAAGTAGCCTCTCCGTACACCTCTGCAATGCTGGGTTCTGTGTGCATGCGCAGAACACAGGCCACCGGCTACGCAGTCTGAGCTCTGAAACCAGAGAACCCAGAACCCAGCGTCGCAGGCGAGTGCGCGCAGCTCCTCTTAGCTGCGCACTAAAGCTATCTGGTAGGAATGCAAGAGGCTACTGGGGGTGGAGTAGCCGTGCTGTGTAGCTTTAGCTCTGGCTACTCCATGCCCCAGTAGCCTCTTTAGGAAATTTGCATATTGAGGGAAATAAAATTTATATAAGTTCTGGGTCACGTAAGAATTAGCCCAAAAAAGGGCTATGCTACTCTACATTGGAGGAACCTGCCACCTCTGTACTTAGTCGCAATGGGATCACAGGCTTATATAGGCAGCATAGAAGATGGTCATACAAAGCTGACGCAGAGGACAGGCTGAGGTTAGGGCAGGTGAAATGCAAGTAGTCCATATACAGGACAAAGGCCCGTGCAGGTATAACACCTGCAGTGTGTTACGGAATTAAACTCCTATTAAGAGCCAAAATGTGTCCCATAGAGACTGATCACCTCTGTGAGCCATCTGGTGTCTATAAATGGTAATGCAGCTGTATAATATCTGCCTGGGAAGGAATATTATTTATTTTGACCAATAGAATGTATTGTTAATAGAGATGAGCGAACATACTCGTCCGAGCTTGATGCTCGTTCGAGCATTAGCGTACTCGAAACTGCTCGTTGCTCGGATGAATATTTCACCCGCTCGAGAAAATGGCATCTCCCGCCGTTTTGCTTTTTGGCGGCCAGAAACAGAGCCAATCACAAGCCAGGAGACTCTGCACTCCACCCAGCATGACGTGGTACCCTTACACGTCGATAGCAGTGGTTGGCTGGCCAGATCAGGTGACCCTGGAATAGACTAGCCGCTGCCCGCGCTGCTCGGATCATTCTGTGTCTGGATGCCGCTAGGGAGAGAGCTGCTGCTGGTCAGGGAAAGCGTTAGGGTGTTCTATTAGCTTACTGTTAGGCAGGAGTGATTCTACAACACCCTCTATAGCATTAAGATTTGCACATCATTCACAGGTAGAAATTAGAAATACTGCCTACACATTTCCGAGTCTAATTTTAGGGTAAATTATACCATAAAAGTTGCATCTCACCTTAAATGAGTATGCGGCTTCTTAAATTCTTGCTATAATGGCAGCTATTCATACAGTAAATCACACAATATCCCATGCTCTTCTCTAACAATTAAGCCGTAGACAAAATACTTGCGAGAAGTCGGTAGCAGAAACTGCATCAGTTCGGGGTATTTCATCTCATTTATAACATCGCTCATTTCTTGAGCTAGGTTTCATCCAACTTCTTGACATAAAATGAGAAAAGCATTAAGACTGGACAATAAATTCCCTTGTTATTCTCAGAAGATGAGAATTCATTAAAAGCGGCACACTCTTCGTTTTAGTACTGCATTGACGGGAATGGTTTACGTATCCCGAACTGATTGACTTTGTTTAATGGTACTACTAAAGTAGCGGTATAAAAAGCTAACGGGATGAAATCTGCTACATCAAGCCGTATAAAGATATTGTTTAAGCGCAACGTACCCAAGGGTTTCTGGAAAGATCTGATGGAACGGCTTCATTTATCTATACTCAACCGGCAGCTTGATGACTACGGGGTTAGATTGGCAGCCATGAGTTATAGATAGTTTCTACATGTTTAACTTTGTAGGATTAGCCTTGGATCTAAATGACATACACAAAAGCAAAGTTGTTTGAGAACTTCTTGAACTTGCTACCATCATAGTTACAGAAATAAATACGGTTAAAAAAAGACACGATGTCCGTCAAGTTCAACTGTAGGAGGGATGGATAGAAAAGTGAGGGAAGGAACATAATCTATATTAAAAAACCTCAATGTTATAAGATGTAAAAAGGTATCTAGACCCTTTTGTGAAGCTCTCTGCTGTCCTACTGTGACCAGCGCCTGAGCTTGGCTATTCCCAGAACCACGTTCTTAAAGTAAAGAAGCCTTGATCTCTGGTTGATTAAACTTTTTATCTTCGCTCGGGATCGTGAACAACCCCTTTATTTGATTTGTATTTAATGGAACAAATTTTCACCCCTATTTTATAACCTTCCATATATAGCCATAATACTTAGCACAGTATGTATATATGGTGATGACAGCTACACGGGGAAGGAACTACTAGATATTTTCCACATCATCTGGGTTGAGTTGTATGGTGATACTTCAGTGATTTCAGTTGCCTATCCCCTCTCATCATTGGCCAGTGCCAACTATGTACTATAGCGTGTTGACTAGAGCAAGTGGCCTACTTGAGCACTGGCTATCAATATCTAATCGGTAGACACCCAACCCCACACTGATCAGAGGGTCAGCTCTGTTTAAACAAAGAGCGGGAAACTGTTGGCTTCATGTGTAGTGACCAGAGGCTGTCACAGCCTCCATTGAAGTGAACATTGAGCAGGGTTAGTGCACTTTTTTTTTCTCCCATCTCAGGGTTCCAAAGTTGTGCCAATCTTTGTTTCCTGAGTAGCTTGTTGGTCTCGAATGTTGGAGATCCAAAGACTTTCTGTGACCAATTAGCTTTCCTCAGTTGGCCGCACTGATGTCACCTGTTCTACATCACCAGGTCTCTCACTTATTGCCACATGGGGTCCTGTGACCTCCTCACCTGAAGTCAGCTCAGGAGTTTCTCTTCGAAGATGACATGGAAGCAGACACATCATGGTGAGTTACTCACTTTTTTCTGCTTACCCCTATCCCAATCATCTATGGGAATTACTAGATGTCCTGATTTCCTAAAGACAAGCAACCACCAAGCATTTGGACAAATTTTCATATAATATAGTCCAGGCAGCAAGGGAAATCCTGTTGGGGTTATAATGAGGAACCTACAGGAAACCAATACAAGGAAGATCCTGTGGATCACAATGGGAAGTCCAGTCACTGTCGTCTATTCTACACATTTTTGGAGGATACTTAGAATTAGAATATCTCAATTAGTTAATGAACCTCACCTCCTAGGCAATTATTGATACAATTTTAACAAAAACTATCTTCTTATTTCTTTAGTAGCGAATATCCATTGAAATACAAGGTAATATGCTGAATATAAGCAAATATTCATAGCAGGAACCTGAGAATTCGTTTATCTGCCAAAGCTCAGTAAAAAGGACACCTTAGCCATAACAATGAAGAAAATCCAATGTTCAGATCCAAAGCTGAAAACTATATAACAGAACTAGTAAATCAGAAGACACGGGCTGAAGGACCGCAATATACCATAACCAGAATAATACTCTGCACAATGTGGCCTTTTATAGGCCTGAACAATAACATTGATACAACTTTTACAAACTTCACAAAGATCCCGTTTATGGGTCAATTGTTCGAGGCTTGTAAACTTTTTATTCCGTCATTGTTCAAATCAACTTGGAAGAATTTACTGGTTGTGGAGATACAAGAGATTGATAGTCTGAGATTTCAGTTTTAAGAAAAGTTGGCCGAGCGGAGGCAGCAGTTGGTTCCTTTCTCGGGACAAGTCTAGGCTCTGTCTAGAGTAAGTCCTGAGACTCGAGTACTTTATATCATTCCAAAAATGTTCTTTGTAATTATTGATTTTCGGGTAAATTTAGTTTCTTTTTTTGACAAAGAATAATGAGACCTCATGCAGATGGTTCTATACAGAGTCCCAGATGTCAATGAGACATCTACTATGCATCTTCTATGTCTCCAGTTTCTCACACAAGGATTTTATGCCAAAATCCATATAAACTGGAGAAGAACACAAACCAACATGGATCATTGGGTTAGGATTCACAAAATATGGTGTAAGGGTGACATCATAAGTAGGGGCTTAAGAAAAGAGGCAATTCTAGTTGGGGGAAACATTTGGGGGTATTATAAATGGGCATCAGGGAATTACAAAAAAAACTTTTTATATGTGGGGCCACAGGAATATTCAGTGTTAGGGACCCTATGGGGGGTGATTATACAGTGGGAGCACCATTAAAGTTCAACTGTAAAGTATAAAACTCTGCACTAAGCAAAATAAGCAATTCTCTAGTGTACTCTAACTACTACCTGCATGTGTTTAGCTGATAGCGGAGGTTTTACCTTGTCCTACAGGTTAATCTTCTTTTGTCATGCTTTTTGGTACCATGGGAAACCGTACAGGAAGACTAGAGAAGAGAGGAGGTTTATTGGGAGAAATAGTCATAGAGGAGTGCAAGAAAATAGGACCTGGAGTGATGTCACAAGCATGTGACTCATCACATGCTTCAGTTTGTCTGATTACAAGCTTGCTGCCCTGATTGAAGTGAAAGACCTTATGACCTTGAATGGTGTCACAGTCATGTGATTATCACATATTCCAGGTCGTCGAATTACAAACATGCTGTTCTGATTCATATGAATGCCCTTAGTGCTCTGACCTCACCGCCCTTAGCTGATGACACAACCAGTAAGTGCCAACCACTTCAGGAAGGACTGAGATATATTAGGCTATATCTCGGGATAGGAAAAAGCCAGATGCTGATATAGATAATGTTGGAATTTTTAAAGAGTCTCTTTACAGCTGTGCTGAAACAGTTTTTAACAGATTACTTACAAGCTATGCTTTAGGATTTTTTGGGCACACTTGGGGTGAAACTTCCAGTGGGGTAGGGGGCATGGATTAGAACATGAAACTTTTTCTTATTGACAATTAAGCGTTATGGTTACAATTTGCTTCCTTTGTAATGGGATTTGCTTGTTCTCACATGTGGCCTTACCTGTGATGCTAAGATTCGGTGCTTGTAGTAATATCTGCAGAATTCAGTTTGTTCCTCCATCTGGACAATTCTGAACACTTAGAACCATCAATGTGTATATCCACTGTAGTAACATCTGAGATGGATGGTTGTTGGAATGTGGGGAGAGCCTTGTTGCCTTTGCCTCTTGGTCACCTCTAATACTCCAACCCAAGAGGCATCATCACATCCTAGCACCTAAGAATAAGGTGGCCATAGGGGGAACACATGGGGTCGTTTACTAAGGGCCCCGATTCGTGTTTTCCCGACGTGTTACACCGAATATTTCCGATTTGCGCCGATTGTACCTGAATTGCCCCGGGATTGGGCGCACGCGACTCGGATTGTGGCGCATCGGCGCCGGATACCGCGCGACGGAAAGCGGGGGGCTGCGCCGAACGAAAACCCGACGTAATTCGGAAAAAACCGCCGCATTAAAAAAACCGAAAAAGTGTCGCTGGGGAGCGCTACCTCATCACCGTCCAGGTGGTGCATTCCGGCGCGATGAAATGACTTTCAGTGCAGCAGCGCCACCTGGTTGGACGGGCGGAGAGAACTGCCTTATTAAATCCCGGCCGGACCCGAATCCAGAGCAGAGAACGCGCCGCGCGGACGCGAGATGGACCGGGTAAGTAAATCTGCCCCATTGTGACTACCGGAGAGCTGACACTCCTTCTCTTCCCTCCTTCCCGAGCTGTGTCAGATGGCACGAGATGGGACAACTCTTTTAATATTTAAATAGAACTTTACAAAATGAACAGAAAAATCTATATTCATTGAAGGTTCAAACATCAAACAAAATATTCTACTGGATAGAATATCACAACAGAATGTATAGAATGATCAGAGGGCTATATTCCCGACTATTAACGTCGCTGAGAGAATTGTAGATTTTTTCTTTTTTTTTCCGGAACATCTATCTGTCCACATTCACAATAATTAGAAGAATAATTTTATAGATGCGCTGCGGCTGTGCTCCGCTTAATAAGTGATCAGCGCCAACTAACAGATTCGAGATTGTGTTTCTAAATCTGGGGGGTATCATGAAACATAAATCATAAATGTTAATAGATCAAATGCATTTGACCAGATTGAGAGGAATAAAAAGAACCTTGCAGCAGATTGTTTAATTATGTGAGAAAGTCTGTACTAATAATATCACAGCAAATAAATTTATTTTATGTATAGGAAAAAAGATTTTCTATATACTTTAAAAAAGAATTTTTGTGGCTGCGCCATGTAAAGACAGTGGGTTGTGGACCCATAGTGCATCCATAGTGCCACCTAATAGTGTGACTAAACAGTTAAAGGAAACCTACCACCATCCGTGGTAATTAATAGTAGATAGTCCTTTAGGGCTAATTTTTTGTGGACCAGAACTTTTATAAATTCTAATTTCCCCAATATGCAAATTTCCTTAAGAGGCTACTGGGGCTTGGAGTAGCCAGAGCGTCTGTCTACACGGTGCTGTCTACTCCCGCCCAAGTAGCCTCTCCGTACACCTCGCAATGCTGGGTTTCGGTGTGCAGCGCAACACAGGCCACCGGCTACGCAGTCTGAGCTCTGAACCAGAACCCAGAACCCAGCGCTGCAGGCGAGTTGCGCGCAGCTCCTCAGCTGCCGCACTTAAGCTATCTGGGATAGGATGCAAGAGGCTACTGGGGTTGGAGTAGCCGTGCTGTGTAGCTTTAGCTCTGGATACTCCATGCCCCAGTAGCCTCTTTAGGAAATTTGCATATTGAGGGAAATAAAATTTATATAAGTTCTGGGTCACGTAAGATTAGCCCAAAAAAGGGCTATGCTACTCTACATGGAGGAACCTGCCACCTCTTGTACTTAGTCGCAATGGGATCACAGGCTTTATAGGCAGTCGAGAATGGTCATACAAAGCTGCAGCAGAGGGTACACGGTGAGGTTAGGGCAGGTGAAATGCAAGTAGTCCATATACAGGACAAAGGTCCGTGCAGGTATAAACACGCGGTAGTACTGCAGTTGTGAATTAAACTCCTATTAGAGCCAAAATGTGTGCCATAGAGATGATCACCTCGTGAGCACTGGTGTCTATAAATGGTAATGGCAGCTGTATAATATCTGCCGGGAAGGAATATTATTATGTTGACCAATAGAATGATTGTTAGATGAGATGAGGGAACAAACTCGTCCGAGCTTGATGCTCGTTCGAGCATAGCGTACTCGAAACTGTCTGCTCGGATGAAAATTTCACCGCTCGAGAAAAGGGCATCTCCCGCGTTGTGTTTTGTGGCGGGCCAGAAACAGAGCCAATCACAAGCCCAGGAGACTCTGCACTCCACCCAGCCAGCATGACGTGGGTACCCTACGTCGATAGCAGGGTTGGCTGGCCAGATCAGGTGACCCTGGAATAGACTAGCCGACTGCCGCGCTGCTCGGATACATTCTGTGTCGATGCCGCTAGGGAGAGAGTGCTGCGGTCAGGGAACGGAGGCTGTCGTTAACTACTGTTAGGCAGTGAGATTTCTCAAGACACCCCAGCCCTTCTTAGGGCTACAATAGCGTTAGATTTTATTTGCTTGTGGCTTGGCTTGCTGTGGCATAGTAGTGCACTTAACCATATGTGACAAATTTGCAGGCAACTTGTGAACTTGTTTTGGCTCTTAGTGAACCCAACATCTCCATAAAAAAGTGGGGCAATATTGGGGGTGTTGATTGAATTGAGGCACAGTGCTACAGTTCTGCACGATGAAAGTCACAGCACAAACCCTTTGTGTGCTTGTCAGTGGTGCAAATGCAATTCATCTAGCTTAGTCTGCTGCTACTGTTAGCAAGCTAGTCTCCAAAATCCCAATCCACGTTCTCTCTTGGGTGAAGGGTACTGTACGTCACGTGGCTGTAATCTAATATGGTTTTTTGTTCACATTAGTACTGGGAACATTCGACAATCCGCATTTCAGTTTGCTTTCTGATTTCTTCTGCAGTGTTTCGTTCATAAGAAATTTAAAAAAAAACAAAAAAGTGTTAAAAGAAAAAAACAAAAACAAAAATATCTCTTTTAATTTTTTGGGGTGGGAATGATGAATCTTATGCAATCAAATGTTTGTCTACTGTTGTTGAACGGTTGTGCCTGCTATGTTTAGCAAGCTAGTCTCCAGCAATCCCAATCCACATTCCTCTGGCCGGTGACGCGCACTGTAACTTCACGTGTGGCGTAATCTTCATGGTTTTTGTTCACATCAATACCGGGACCTTTCAGTTCAGCAACCGCCATTTCAGTTGCTTTTCTGAACCCTAATCTCGCATGACACTCCTCTAAGCCTGGCCGCTGCTGCCCCCGCCTCTGCATGCCGTCCCCTATAGTGTCAGGGTTCAATATTGGATTTTTTAGATGCGATCTAGCTTTCATTCTGTCACTCTGTCATGGCCAGCGTGTTGCCCTATTTTGGCATAATGGTGGCGATTAAGCAGCCTCAGAGGCATCCATGCATGCTGCCCCTGCTGTTTTCCTGTCCATTTCCGTGGTGTTTCCACCTTTTTACGAGGTTCCCAGTGTGGTGTTGCCAAGCTTCCCTGTGCAGCAGCCTGGTCCCCTGAAATGCTCGAGTGTCCATTGACTTCAATGGGTTTCGTTTATCATGACGAGCACTCGAGCATCGGAAAAGTTCTGCAACCCAACAGCCCTTTTAGGGCGAACATAGGTTATAATTTTATTGCTTTGTGGCTTGGCCTTGCTGGCACTAGAGTGCACTATTAACCTATATCGTGACAAATTTGCGGGAAGGAACTTGTGAACTTGATTTTTGGCTCTTAGTGACACACTAAATCCCATTAGAAAAAAGTGGCGGACATTTTTGGGGGTGTTGATTGTGAATTTGAATTAGGCACAGTTTCTGACGATGAAAGTCACAGCACAATCCCTTTGTGTGCTTGTCAGTGGTGCCAAATGCAATTTCATCTAGCTTAGTCTGCTGCTCTGTTAGCAAGCTAGTTCCAAAATCCCAATCCACGTTCTCTTTGTGGTGGTAAGCGCACTGTACGTCACGTGTGGTTAATTAATATGGTTTTTTGTTCACATAGTACGTGGAACATTCGACAATCCAGCAGTAGTTGCTTTCTGATTTTTCTGCATGTTTCGTTCATAAGAAATTTAAAAAAAAAAACAAAAAAAGTGTTTAAAAAAGAAAAAAAAAACAAAAACATTCTCTTTTAATTTTTTGGGGGTGGGAATCTATGGTATCAGCAATCAAATGTTGATCTACTGTAGTTGAACGGTTGTGCCTGCTACTGTTTAGCAAGCTAGTCTCCAAGAATTCCAAACTACATTCTCTGCAGTTGAAGGTACATGGATCGTCACATTTGAACAGTAGAATTCTCTGATGATGTCATAAAAGAACTGATCTGTAAGGTGTTTGGCGCTTGGGCACATATGGTAGTGGTTTTATTAGGTTTTAATTTCTGCTGACAGGTTCTCTTAAAAAGGAAATATACCATTTAAATCAGAAACGACTTGAATAACGAGAACTCAAGCATTTTAGTGCTCGCTCATCTCTAATTGTTAATCATCTCTTTTACAAAAATGCTGGTTGGATGAAGGAATTTTCCACCTCCTTAGCCTTTTGGCTTGATTGATTACTGATGATAGGATAGGATGCCTACGGCCCAGCACTCCTCACCACATAGCCTGCAGCCATTAGTCCTCTGAGGGTCTCTACCTTCAAGAGTATGGGTAAAACCCTGTTTCTGAAGCAGCCTCTCATCTCCAGTATGAAGCCATCTATACCAGGCTGCGAGCAACCTCTGCCGAACACCATCCAACCAGCAATCACCTAGAAAATCAACTTTGAAGTGAGCTGTAAATTGGTTGTATAAGGTCAAGGAGGAGGAGAGTTTAACACTGAAGTCAAGGTGGGGAGCTCTGAATGCCTCCTGCCGTGTGACCGACATCATGCATTGGACTTAAGGAGATCTGGTTAGTGATGGCTCTGGATGCAGGACCATCAATTACAGTGATAGGGGGCTTACATTTGAAAGTAGAATTTCTTGATGATGTCATAAAAGAAACTTGATCTGGAAGGGGTTTGGCTGTTTGGCAAAATACTGGTAGTGGTTTAGTAGGTTAATTTCTGCTGACAGGTTCCCTTTAAAAGGAATCTACCATTAAATCGAGCATAGATAATCCTGGGACACTTACCCATAGATCCAGGCCTTATCTTCTTATATTTGTTATCTATAGCTTCCTTCTTTCTAAAAGCAACTTTTAGCATTATGCTAATGAGTAAAGCATATTTGCACACGCGACCCCTTTAGTGGTGCAGCTGTGCTGGTCTCCATGCGACACAAATTAGGGGACGTGCCATTTTTAGCATTCAAATTGTGTTGCACGCCGTATGTTAAAGGTGCACCACAAAAAAGATGGTGATCTCTGTCGGGCCAGTTCGGGGAAGCGAAAAATTCTGATTTCTGGCGCACAATCTTAGTGAATTGCGACACGGGAAGAGCACTTTTAGTGCATTTTCCGACTTTTTAGCTAAATGTGCCCCATTCTCGGTAAAAACTACATTCCCTTAATGAAAGAGACAATTCTGTAAGAATCACACGCACTACGATGATTAATGTGAATTACATGACGGCTTGTGTGTGATTCAGGTAGACAGCAGAATTTGTAATAACGGCGGCGAGGAGATCCTATGGGAATGTAGTGTACACACTCCGCTAGAGCAAATATTAATAAAACGGCGCCATGCACGTGGCGGGAGACGGGAAAGTGGCAAATTGTCAATTGCTCCTCGATTGCAAATGATTTTTTTTTCCCAAAGTGAAGAATAATTATAAGCGAGCAGCGAGTATCTCCCTCTTATTTATACTCCATCTTCCTGCCATTCGGCTGCGCTGGGAATATTCTACATCACAGGTGATTTCATTAGAAATATATCCTACAAAATTACATTTTTTTTGTTGCTATTCCTGTGAGCCCCCCCAGGGCTATAAAGGGGAATGGATGCAATTTTCAGTTTCTTAGAAATACAGACGCTCAAGGCTACGGAGACAGGTTTCCTTTCACCATTTGAGAGAAAAGAAATTAATAAAAATTCTTAAATAGAATCTTCTTCACCCTCGGTTGGCTCTAAAATAAACATTTGGAAGCAGATGAAATATTAGACACCACCGGTTGTGTCTATGGAGTATTCTCTTAATAATATGTAACAATAATACTAAAAAAGATTTATAAAAGATAATTAAAGTAAAGTAAAGTATAACTTGCCTATAGGTAGGGGTCCAACCAAAGATTATGGGGCTAATTTACTAAGGGTCCGAACGCCACACTTTCGTCGGGTTTTGCGAATATATTTCTCTTTTGCCCTCAATTGCCCCGGGTTTTTGGCGCACGCGATCGGATTGTGACGCATTGGCGCCGGCTTGCATGCGACAGAAATCGGGGGCGTGGCCGTCAGACAACCCGACGGATTCGGACAAACCGCAGAATTTAAAAAGGGAAATGTGTCGCAAGATCAAGCAATCACATGCACCGGGAAGAAGCAGGTGAACTCTGGCGGACCTCAGTGACACCTGCTGGACATCGGACGCACGACCATAGTGAATCGTGCCGGATCGGAATCCTTGTCAGACAACACACCACGGGATCGCGACGGGACCGGGTAAGTAAATCTGCCCCCATGTGTTTGGGGAATATGTTGTACCCCAAATGAAAAAAGTAACTGGTCGCACGTGTGCTTGGTGCCGTTTTCATCTCTATGGTACTGATGCCTATATAGACAGTGAATGGAGCGGCAGAGCACATGCCTGACCTGCGGCCCTGTTCATTTGGGAACCAAGAGGGTCCCACCAATTGGATCTGCACGTTATCCCCTATCCACATTCACATCCAAAAAAGCATGTTTCTAGGTGCTATAGACCAGAAGACAGGGGCTTCTAAAGCGACCCTCCTCCTGCAACCACTAAACTTGACTCATTTCATGTGAAAATGACAAGAGTCATATTTGCCTGACTTCTGGGGAGATTTTTTTTTTATAGATGAACGGATGAGATTTCACATAAAAGTGTAAATTCTAGAAAGGACATTTCGTCTCCTACCTGAAGGGCTAGTAGTTTAGTGGATTGATGTAACAGGTTCTCTTTAACCCCTTCACAATTTCCCATTGAGGGGAGTATGGAGAGCGTTCACAGACTGAGCCCTCTCCATATGCAGCGGGTGTCAGCTGTATTGCACAGTTGACACCTGCTAGGAACTGCCCGGTGGGTGCTGGTATTGATCATGGCAGTTAGCCTTTTAGGTAACGCAGTTGAACCTGATCGCGGTACCTAACATCATTGGAGGCTGCCAATCACCACAGTCATTAGGATTTCTAAACTACAGTCTGTCTGAGACAGACTGTAGTGTAGAAGCAGTATATCTACCTTGTACTACAATACAGTTGTATTGCAGTATATTGTATAAGTGATCAGGCCCCCTAGGGTTCAAATACCCTAGGGGGGGTGAAATATAAGTAAAAATGGCCCATCAATTAAAACATAAATACAACCATTCCCGTCAATGAACCCCGTAATGGGAAAAAAAACCCACTTAATTGTCGGAATCCCCATTTTTTGCATTTTTGCCTCCAATAGTGTTCAAAATGATATCAACTAAAGCGTCATTCCATCCCGCAAACAATGACACCTTACACAGCTCCGTATGCCAAAGTATGAAAAAGTTACAGTGTCAGAACATGGCAACACAAGGCATTTTTTTTAAAGCAAGGTTTTTTTGTGATCACTGTGCGCACCATGCGCGCAACCATTTGTGCGCATTTTAATGAGGTGCCTGAGAGCCGGTGACGTCACTGATCTCTCGGACACACTCGCGCATGCGCACGAACAACTTTTTATCGTGGACAGGCGCGATATCAGCAATATCAACGATATTTTGGTGCGCTGAAGGGGGGTTTGAATATAACAAATAAACACTTTTTCATGGAATACAGCGGTTTCTGCAACTTGTCAAGATATGGTCCGGCATCAGCTCACTCTGAGCTTTTGCAAGGTATTTGAGGGTTATAAGTGTCATTTTAAAGTGGTAGTTTTCCTTTAAAGTATGTCAACTAATTCCAGTTTACATGTTAAACAGGGTGCAAGAAAAAAAAAAATCCTTCCTCCAAACCTGCCCTGGACCAGGTGCAGATCTGCGCGTAAAAAGTCACAAAAGTACTAAAGAAAAGTGATACATAAGTGAAAAGTTGCACGGAACATCTGAAAAATAAAGACATATAAGGCACAAGGTGCAGACAGAGGTGTACTTGAGAAACGACCGCAAAAGTTGCAGTGAAAAGTCCCAAAAAAACCCAAAAAAACAAAAAAACATCAAAAATAAAGATACCACTCTGTGTTGATAATACTTGAACCACAAGAGATATTAAAGATCTAATCGCGGTAATCGATTTCTGAGACCGATCTGGTTTGCTTTGATCTAATATTAGTTGGACTACAAATGGAAACGCAATTTGTTGTAGACATTAGGTCTAAAAGTGTCGCATAAACCAAAAATCAGAATAAAGTGGCTGAACTCCTGTGGTGAAGGGAAATAACATAAGTTTGATTTGTCTGTGTTTATGTGGAAATATAAAAGAGTCAAGAAGTAGAAGAAGGTCACCGCGGGAAAGCGCATTAGTCTCCGGGCACTTAGAGAGATCTCACAATTCAGTCAAACAAGAGCAATAACGCGGAGACATCGTGTCACTGGGTGGTTATTGGTCGGGTCACAAAAATGAAATCAAAAAAGTACAGAAGGCGAATTAAGATGTGGTATAGATAGATAGTAGATATATAGATAAGATAGTCAATAGATAGATAGTAGATATGAGATAGATACGATAGATATGAGATAGAGTAGATAGATTAGATAGATGATAGATAGATAGATACGAGATAGATTAGTAGATAGATAGATAGGATAGATAGATAGATAGATTAGATAGATAGATATGAGGATAGATAGATATGCGATAGGATATGAGATAGTAGATAGATAGATATGAGATCAGATAGATTTAGATAGATAGAGGAGAGATGGATAGAGGTAGATGAGTAGATAGATAGCTAGATAGATAGATCATAGAAGATAGATAGATAGATAGATAGGAGATAGATAGATAGATATGAGATGTAGCTAGATAGATATGAGATAGATAGATAGATAGATAGATAGATTAGATAGATAGGAATAGAATGAGATGGATAGATTAGATAGATAGAAGATAGAGAGATAGATAGATAGAGAGATAGATTAGATAATGAGATAGATAGAGATAGCAGATAGATAGATAGATAGATAAGATATGAGATAATAGATAGATAGATAGATAGAAGATGGATGTAGATAGATAGATAGATATGAGATAGATAGATAGTAGATATGAGATAGATAGATAGATTATATAGATCGATAGATAGATAGATATGAGATAGATAGATAGAAGATAAGATTATATGATAGAGGATAGATGGATAGTCGATAGAAGATAGCGAGAATGAGATAGATAGATAGATAGATCGATAGATAGGAGATGTAGATATGAGGATAGATAGATGATTAGCTAGTAGATAGAAGATATGAGATAGATAGATAGATAGATAGATAGATAGATAGATAGTACGAGATAGATATATAGATAGATATATAGATTAGAAGATATGCGATAGATAGACTAGATAGATAGATAGATTAGATAGAATATAGATAGATTGAGATAGATAGATAGATAGATAGGAGATAGATAGATATTGAGATAGATAGATAGATAGATAGGAGATAGATAGATATGAGATTAGATAGAGAGATAGAGCATAGATAGATATCGATAGTAGATAGATAGATCGATAAGATAGATAGATAGATAGATAGATAGATAGATCGATAATAGATAGGATTATAGATAGATATGAGATAGATAGATAGATAGATAGATAAGATAGATAGAGATAGATGGATGAGATATGATAGATAGATAGATAGATAGATAGATAGAGATAGATAGATATGAGATAGAAGATAGATAGGAGATAGATAAGATATGAGATAATAGCTCGATAATAGATAGAAAGATAGATGGATAGATAGATAGATAGATATGAGATAGATAGATAGCAGAGCTAGATTGGATAGGATGCTAGATAGATAGATAGAATATGAGATAGATAGATAGATAGATCGATTATGAGATAGATCGATAGATTTAATAGATAGATAGGAGATAGATGGATAGATAGATATGAGATCGATAGATAGATTAGATAGAGATAGATAGATAGATATAGATAGATTGAGATAGAGGATAGATAGATATGAGATAATAGATAGATAGATAGATATGGAGATTAGATGAGCTGAGATATATAGATAGATAGAATTGAGATCGATTAGATAGATAGATAGATAGATAGATAGATATGAGATAGATGAGATAGATAGATAGATTAGCTAGGCTAGCATAGATAGATAGAATGATATAGATAGATAGATTCTGAGAATAGATATAGATAGATAGATAGATAGATAGATATGAGATAGATAGATAGATAGAGATAGATAGAAGATAGATAGATAGGATGAGATAGATAGATAGATAGATAGACTAGATAGATAGATAGATCTGAGATAGATAGTAGATAGATAGATCGATATGAGATAGATAGATAGATATGAGATAGATAGATAGCTAGATAGATAGATAGATAAAGATAGATATGAGTAGATATGAGATAGATGGAAGATAGATATGAGATCGATAGATTAGATAGATAGATAGATAGAGAGATAAGATAGATAGCTAATAGATAGATATGAGATAGATATGAGATAGATAGTGAAGATAGATAGATAGATAGATAGATAGATGATAGATGGATAGATAGATATGAGATAGATCTGAGATAGATGGATAGCTAGATTAGATAGATAGATAGATAATAGATAGTAGATAGGATATGAGTAGATAGAGAGATAGATAGATAAGATAGATACTAGATAGATATGAGATAGATATGAGGATAGATGGATAGATAGATAGATATTGAGTAGATAGATAGATGATAGATTAAGCTAGATAGATAAGATAGATAATAGATAATATGAGATAGATATGAGATAGATAGAGAGATAGATAGATAGATAGATAGTGGATAGATAGATATGAGTAGATAGATAGTAGAAGATTAGATGGATAGATAGATATGAGATGAATGAGATAGATGGATAGATAGATATGAGATTATGAGATAGATAGATAGATATAAATCAAGAATAAAAATACAATACAAGGTTTTATTCGGAAGATTAGAATAACCTTTCCCATTTTAGGTCAATTGCTTAACTTACCAAAATTATTTATATTTGCCAATGCCAGAATAATGAAGAGAGAATTTTTTAAGCATTTTATTGTCATTTCTGTAATTTCCAAAGTTTCACATACCACAATAAATTACAACAAATATAAATACTATCCAGTTAAACACATTTGGGACATCCATATGAGATTGGAACGTCTTTGGAAGCTTTGCAGATAGGCTTGAGGTGTGTTCACACGTCTTGCAGTTAAACTCATCACCAATCAGCTTTGGGTGTTTAGGTGCAGTTTTGTCAATTGAACAGGTGAAAGACATGAACTGAAAACGGTGAATGATTTGGAGCCGGTTTCCCCCAAAATCATTCACTCGTTCAGTTCATTCTTCACCTGTTAATTGACAAAACTGCACCTTAAAACCACCTCAAAGCTGATTGCGATGCAGTTTTACTGCAACGTGTGAACGAACCCTAGGGCAAAATCTGCATTAATTGAACCAAAACACATTGATTCTTTGTGTAACATCATTGAGAAGTCTAAAGAAAACATCAAGATATCAGGAAGAGAATGTGGGACTTGCAGAAGTCTGGTTCATCCTTGGGTGCAATTTCCGAAAACTTAAAGGGTTTCCGGTGTTAAAAATTACTGAGGGCCGGGCTATTTAAAAACTAATAAACGTGTACTTAACCTTGTCTGGCGCTGCTGCTGATGTCCTTCGCCAAGGTCCGTCTATCTGTGCGCCGGTTTGATTACAAGGGCGCACGGAAGCTCCCATCCGACACCATCTCCCAGCGTTACAACGCTGAGAGAATAGGACCGGATGGGAGGAGTCCGGCCACATCGCTGACCAGAAGTTCCTGTGCGCGGGCCGTGGCGGGGACAAGCGCAGCGCCAGAGGAGGTAGTACATGTTTATTATTTTTAAAATAGCCCACCCCAGCTACAGCCCTCAAGTAATTTTAAACATACGGATAACCCCTTTAAAAGTACTTGCTCACCTGTACAAACAATTATCACAAGTACAAACCAGGTGGTAATTCCAGCTAATAAAGCACTCAGAAGGAGACGGGTTCTGTATCCAAGAGATGAAGGTGCTTTGGTCCAAAATGTGCATATCACCCAGGACCCCAAGGCTTAAAAATGTAGGCAAAGGAGCATGAGGGCTCCACTCCATTAACAGCTATAGAGCCCAGAGCTCCTCCAGTTCATTTACATAATTTTAAAAGTCTTTTGTAGTAAAAAGCACTCCATAAACATGCCAAATAGAAGCTCCAAAGACAGACCAATATGTGAATGTGCTTGGTTTACAATACTTATCCTGGTGGTAGATGCCCTTAAGACCAGTGACCTAGTCCAGACATCACAAACCTCATGAACGTGATGTCATCACCATGTGGGTCGTTAGGATCATGGGTCCCACTGCAAGAGACAGTGACACCCTCATGACGGTCAATTACATGATTGGCAGCAGGCGTACAAATTTACAAACCACCCATCATTTTTAGGTTGGTAACAGGGTTTTGTTAAGTGCCTGAGATGGTTTGGTAGCCAATTCTGAAGTTCTGACTTCAGCAGTCAGTGGGCTGTGGTGTATCTATATTGCGATTGTTTTAGAAACTCTGAGAAGATATAAATTTTAAACCCATGAACATCCCCTTTAAGGTTGTGATAAAGGCCTGTGATAAAAGAATCAATTGGACCATACCTACTCTCAAAGTCTTAGAAGCATTTACTGATTCCATTAGCTGCTGTCTCATTTGACAGGAGCTAACCCGGTCCTGTCGCGATCCAGCGGTTGCGTTTTCCGACGTGGATTCGGGTTCTCGGGAATCACTAAGGTTGGCGCCCCAATATCCACTAGATTGCACACTTTAGTTTTTTAATTCCGCGTTTTTTCCGAATCCGTCGGGTTGTCCATGGCCCCTGATTCTGTCGCGTGAAAGCGTCGCGCTTACGAGCCCGCCAAAATCCGGTCGTGTGCGCCAAATCCTCAGAGAATTTGGCACAAAAGGAAAAAAATTCGGATCCTGACGAAGTTACGGCCACTGAGCCCTCGTATAAATAGCCCGTATCTTCAGATTGGATCTGTTATTAGTTTTTTCCAATCCTGAATCTACAGATAAAGGTCCAAAACCTGAGCCCCATAACTGTTGGGTACCCACAAGGTGTCTCATTCCCATTGGAGGAGACTAGTTTTATTAGATATATCATTATATATGTTCACATCAAGGTCTGTTAGCAGGGCCGTGCGTCAGCACGGGCATATGGGGCAAGTGCTGGGGCCCAGAGCTGCTGGGGGGCCCACATAAACTTACCTAAGGAATCAATGGGCTGAGAGTGGCTGTATCTAATGAATCCAAGGTGTAGGGCGGGGGGGTTCATATAAAAACTATGAGTGGGCGTTATGATAAACTAGGGAATATTTTAGGGATTTTACTTTACTGCAAAGGGGGCCTACTGAGGCTCTGTCTCGCCCAGAGGCCTACTGAAACCTAGAGCCGACCAGTCTAGTAGCTACAAGTTGCTCCTCTGTTCCAGATCCTTCTGACGTTTCTCTCTGCGTCGTGTTGATCTCTTTAGCGATTGAGTTGTGACATTGCATCTTATAATAAGTAAACCAATCTAAAATAATTATACATTCCACAGAAGGCAATGCGGCAAATATATAACGCCAAGGATTATTAAAAAAAATCTGAATAACATACCCGTGCTGCTCACGTCTGCTCCGGGGGGTTTTATAAGTCGGTCTTCTGATAACGGGTCCAGTATTTGCATAGCATGAGCTAATCTCAGCAAATTTAATCACAAAGTATCGTTTTCCTGTATGAAGCCGTATATCATGGCAGAGAAATGATGTTGTCTATCCGCATGGAGCGAGCGGTGGAAAGGCTTAAAGGATGAATGTAAACCACTTTTAATTGAACAGCTGAATCGCGTCGAGCTGCAGGGCGGATATCATCTTTCATTTCTTCAGTCCCTCATCCCCCGATATTAAAAAAAACCTAAGCTTATTTCACAATGCTGTGACAACAGTGTTGTAATTGTCTCAGCGTCTATTGTGTGAGATACGCCATGAAATCCCGTACCTGCTTCTGTAGTCATGTCCATGTGGGTGGAATACATTTAGGTAGAGTTAAAAACAAAGGAGTTCATATCGTTGCCAATAGGGGGCAGTGATAGTACATATCTTATTGTCCTGTGGACTTCCCTTTGGTCATATAGAGCTGTGTTATATATACACAACATTCAAACCAGTCATTTTGTCCAATGGGATGGCCTTGGAATTTGGAGAACCGTAGGAAAGACCTAGACCATAGAAAAAAAAAACTTTTTTCTAGATTTTTTTTTAGATTTCTCACTCAAGAGAATAAAAAGTCTAGTCTACCACACTAAAAGTTGTTGGTCTATCATGAAGCCCACTCTTAAATGAGGTGGATCCTTCCATAAACCCTTCCCAACCCTTCGAGCCAGAAGCCCAATGAGGATCAGGGATTAGGGTTCCCTTCTCCAAACTTTTGACGAAATCCAAAATTGCTCTTAACTTCAAACTGGGCTCCTGCCCAAGTCTTGACCTTGTAAGTGAACTTTCCTCCAAAGAGGTGGTTTGAGGTGACATGGAAGTACTAAAGTAACAAGGTCCCTGGTTGGATACTAGAAATCTCCACTGCCCAGGTAAAGTTTGTATCAAGCTCCCTGTGGCTGGAAAGTTTCAGAGAGATTGGGCCACATTTACTTACCCGATCCCTGCGTGATCCCCGATCCGGACTGTACGACGAGGATGAACTCTGCCGCGATTCATGAAGATCATGCGTCCAATAGCCTGCATGTGTCGCTTCCCTGATCAGGTCCGCCGGAGTTCACGATCATTCTCATGGTGTACGTAAGTGCTTGGCTGGCGACACAATTTTGAAGTTAAATCCCACGGTTTGTCCAGATCCGTTGGATCGTCCGTTGGCCCGCCCCCCGATTTGTGTTGCATGAAATCAAGCGTGATTGCGCCAAAATCCATTCCCGTGCGCCAAAAACCCCTTTTAAATCCCTGTCCCAGCAGCGCAAAATGGAAATCGTCTGGATGTCTACCGAAAAAGTGCGGTCCGCGAGGCTCTTAGTAAATGTGCCCCATTGAGTCCAGATTAGATTGAGATAAGATTAGAAGCAGATGTGTCTGTGAATGCTGTCCAGACACATGGCCTGCAGAAAACTGGCCTTCAGCAGCTCCGATCCCTAACTGAACCTACCTAGGATTGCTAGAAGCAGCTCCAAACCTATACAACTTCAAGCTGCAGAAACTAGGCTGTTATCATCCTTTACCAGCCAGCTACCTTGGCCTGTTTCCTTCTCTGTGTTTGTGTTCTGGAAAGGAACGGTGTGTCGATTTGCTACATCTCTTGTCTACGTGTGATCCCTGGCTGCCGCTGAGACCAAGGTCCTCCCCTTATACACTCATACGTTGTGAGAGCCCCAGGGAGCGCTATCTCCCCCATACCATGGCTTCTCCTTCTTCCTGCAATCCACCTGCTGGATCCCTTCCTGCTGTGGCACCTGGACCTCCAACTGGTCCTCCACCTGGACTAAGCAACCCTGACCAAGTCAGCGCTAAGCAGAATATTGCAGAGTTTGCAGAGCCCTGAAGGGTGCCAAGGATTGCCAGCACAATGGACTTGCCAAACCCTGGCAAGTCCATGATAGCAGAAAAATCCATTAAATCAGCGTCTTTAAAGACACGGATAAAATTAGAAAAGCACTGCTCTGCATGACAGAGGCTGGTGTGACGACATCACTATGCCTTTGCCTGTTTATACTATGTATGGAGGGGGGTCTTTGTCTATCTATACTACCTATGAAGGTGCTTTTCATGTATATACTACCTATGGGGGGTTCTTGCCTGTCTATACTATACTATTTATGGGGGGGGGTCATTGCCTATTTGCCTATCTATACAGCTACCAGTTCCATTCCTAGTTATACTTGGCCAACCCCTTTAAGACAGCCCCGCAGGTCCATAAATACTCAGCCCGGCCACATCTGAATGTTTCCAATTCCATACAATACATTATCAGGAGTTTTTGTTACAACATTTCCCATCCTTACCTATTCTAATTCCCTTCTCCTTTCATCTGTCATAAGACGCTCGTATTTAAGCAAACCAGCATTTTTTTTCTCCCTTTTAAAGAAAACCCCGATGCGTCGCTTCAGATCTCAAACCCGAAAGCGCGGAAACATCAGCAATTTCAATCCTGGCCTTGTTGTTGTAAAAGCCGCTATTTAGAGTTAGAGAAAAGACTTTGATAAAGTCCCACTCGACAGGCCTTCCCTTTATCCATCTCGAATTGGAGGATTTTGCAAAAAAAAAAAAAATGTGAAAAAAATTCCTCGGAAATACATAATAGATTATAATTCAAAGCAAAGAGAAGTGATGGATGATTCTTTAGAGAAGTATGGAAAGGTGCCTTTGAATAGAGGTAGAAGCTACGAGTGTATTTGCATTAATGATGCCGTTTTTTGGGGGAGAAAAAAAAAAAGCAATCAATGTAAGCACAAAAGAAATGCATGAAATAAATCATACAAAAGTATCAGGACTTCAGTACTTATAAATAATTAATTCGGGATCTGAGATGGTTGGAAATGAGCGCGTAATCATTATTCACTCTTCCACGCCGACTAAATTAGCCGCATTTCACCGCCGGTTTGGGTGCAGAGTGGAGACGCGTAGAGAGGGATTTTTTTCAATGTCTTCTCGAAATCAAGGATTTTCTTGTGAATATATTATAAGCTGGATGTGTTAGTGCAGGGGCTGATATCTGTCACTGGCAGGAGGGAGTTGCGAAATCTGGAAAGGTAATAATGTTGATGTGGTTACACTGATATGTGTTTCGATCCCTTACACGGAACCACCATGTTGTAATATGTGTAAATTGTGGGCTTGACACATTGCTGTCCAAATATAGTACCAGAACCAAGCTTCCTGACGAAGGAGAGAGAAGCCCTTCTGCTGGCTTTTAGGCCCTAACAGATCATGAGAGCGGGGGATCCTATGTACCCCTGAGGACCCATCGTCTCTCAACGGGGCAGCCAGTCGTGCATGGTCGGGCTGCCCCATTCATCTCTGTGGAGCTGATGGAGATTGTTTAGTATTGGAGCCCGGCCATGCATGACCGGCTGCTCATCTCCGGAAGCGATGGCGGGTCCGAGGGGGTACATTGGACCCCCTGTTCTCGTGATCTGTGGGTAGGGCCTAACTTGTTTAATGGGAAAACCCCTTTAAGGACCTATGGAGGACCTTCAATGATCCTGGAATGGCTCTTACGTATACGTTTGTTCTGTTGCCTTACATAGAAATTTACATGTTTTGATGCCTTACATGAGTCTTGGACTGCATGAAAATTGTGGGCCGATCACTTGCTGCATAAATAGAGTGGTAGAACAGAGCGTCCTAAAAAGGAGAGAGGATTCTTTTTTTCTGGATTTCACTCCTGCAGTTTATGGACCTTTCAAGAAGGTTCTCCATTAAATGCCAAAGTGTTGCATATCAGGGTTGTAACCCTTTCTCTGTCTTTTTCTTCACTTCATGCTGCAGCCCTTCCCCACCTTGTATATCTTGCACTGTGCAGAGAAGCTATTAACCCTTAGTGCTCACACAGCGCAGGCTTTATATTTCATGTAACTTTTTTTAATTGTGTTAATATACACATCCTGTATGTAAGTGCAGTGTTCAGTGGATTCAGTAGGAATCTCACTAGATTTGCTGCTAAATTACTGAATTACTGAGAGAACACGAGGCATCATGGGTTCTGTGGGCAGATTGAATTGGACTCAACTTCAGGGCAAGTACAGGAGGAGTTTGAGGCCCATATACACTATAAGGCCAAAGCCTCTTAGTGGATATAAGCACCGGAACGCCGGCAAGGTGAATTTTAATACTGGCATTCAAAACACCAGTCTTAATAAATTCTCCTCAATGTTCTCCCTTCCCTTTCAGATGAGGCTGAGAGGTGGCGAAAAAAAAAAGCAATACACAAAAGTGTTTGTCACAAGTTGTCCATGATTGGATATTTTCTTCCAAAAGTAGAACCCCATTTGTATAAAGATCGTATATGGCATTGTAGCTCTAGACCAATGATAACAGATACAGTATAAATGCGCTCTTCACTCCTCCTCTCTTCATAGCGGCTGCCCGACTAGGTCACGCTGCAGGGATCGAGAGCCAAAGAAGTCACATGGCCGCATGTATGTCCTCATAGACGGCAATAGCGGCACGGCCGGGATATGGTCCGCACACTGCAAAAAGATAGAGCATGCTCTATGTTTCGGCATGTGTGCGGCCGTGAGCCGCTGTTTTCTATGGAGGGAGGAGGGGTCACCTCCTCCTCCTCTCCAGCACATGGCGGTATGGCCGCACGGCGGGCATACTGTGTGTGTATGTACCCTAAGATAGATTCGGCTCCATGTTTCAGTAGACCCCTGGGCGACAGAGCCTCAGTGGGCCCCTTTGCAGTGAACTCACGTGGAGGCATTAAGAATTCAGAAACTAAAACAGTCTTCAGTTCCCTAAAATATTCCCTAGTGTATCATCCCAACAACCCCTTCATGGGTTTTTTTATATAAAGCCCCCCTCACCCCCTATAAATTTATTACATACAGCCCCCCTGACCCCCATGGATTCCTAATGTACAACCTTATGTGGGCCCCCAGCAGCTCTGGGCCCCACTACTTGCCCAGGTATGCCCAGTGTTGGCACCGGCCCTGTTCATGGCAGATAATTTTAACACTGGCTTCATGTTTTTGTATTTAAGTTGGTAAAAAAAAGCTCCTCGGAGAAGATAGAGACTTGCGTCCTGTTTTCAGTATGGAGCACAACAAGTTTCAATTAGTGACAAATCTGTAAGACCGCACCAAGGTTAAGTGAAAAATATGATTCCATTTCCATTTGCTGTGGAGCGCTGCAATGTTGACATAACTGCTCAAACTAGATTATCGGGTGGAATTCACAGCAAAACAGTAAACACACGAATAAGCGCATTACCGCCAAACTGAACTCATTATAAAGATCTGATTATGAGCTCCGTGTCAAACTGCAGGAGAGAGAAAGAAGAGTAAACTAACAATGTAAATCTGCAGGAAGGGGAAAAACAGCTCCAGATTCTCACAAAGGTGGATAGAAGCTGGACCTGCACATCAATCTGCACCCTATACTCAGCCCTGGACCTCCATCACTGCCAGAGATCCTGCTCAAGGCATGGTTAGGGGTGCAGGGAAAGATTCTGGAGGGATTTTATTTCCTACATTGACACTCTCATTGTGGACACAGCACAGTACTACTACTCCTATTCTTATATATTGGCACATCACAGTATTACTACTCCTATCCTGTATATATGGGCACAGCACAGTACTACTACTCCTATCCTGTATATATGAGCACAGCACAGTACTACTACTCCTATCCTGTATATATGAGCACAGTACTACTACTCCTATCCTGTATATATGACCCGAGCACAGTACTACTACTCCTATCCTGTATATATGGGCACAGCACAGTACTACTACTCCTATCCTGTATATATGGACACAGCACAGTACTACTACTTCTATCCTGTATATATGGGCACAGCACACTACTACTACTCCTATCCTGCATATATGGACACAGTACTGCACTACTACTCCTATCCTGTATATATGGACACAGCGCAGTACTACTACTCCTATCCTGTATATATGGACACAGCACAGTACTACTACTCCTATCCTGTATATATGGGCACAGCACAGTACTACTACTCCTATCCTGTATATATGGGACAGCACAGTACAACTACTCCTATCATGTATATATGAGCACAGTACAGTACTACTACTCCTGTCCTGTATATATGGGCACAGCACAGTACTACTACTCCTATCCTATATATATGGGCACAACATAGTACTACTACTCCTATCCTGTATATATGGACACAACACAGTACTACTACCCCTATCCTGTATATATGGGCACAGCACAGTACTACTACTCCTATCCTGTATATATGGGCACAGCACAGTACTACTACTCCTATCCTGTATATATGGGCACAGCACAGTACTACTACTCCTATCCTATATATATGGGCACAGCACAGTACTACTAATACTATCCTGTATATATGGGCACAGCACAGTACTACTCCTCCTATCCTATATATATATATATATATATATATATATATATATATA
>CM033642.1:947150-960590 GCA_019512145.1 Engystomops pustulosus | reverse complement strand
GTACTACTACTCCTATCCTGTATATATGGGCACAGCACAGTACTACTACTCCTATCCTGTATATATGAGCACAGCACAGTACTACTACTTCTATCCTGTATATATGGGCACAGCACAGTACTACTACTCCTTTCCTGTATATATGGGCACAGCACAGTACTACTTCTTCGATCCTGTATACATGGGCACAGCACAGTACTACTACTCCTTTCCTGTATATATGGGCACAGCACAGTACTACTTCTTCGATCCTGTATACATGGGCACAGCACAGTACTACTACTCCTTTCCTGTATATATGGGCACAGCACAGTACTACTTGTCTGTGCTGCCATTATCAGTGATCGAAGAAGTTAAGTACTGTGCTGTGCCCTATATACAGGAAAGGAGTAGTAGTACTGTGCTGTGCCCATATATACAGGATATAGTAGTAGTACTGTGCTGTGGCTTCATACTATAGTCGGATAGGAGTAGAGTAGTAACTGTGCTGTGCGGCCCATATATCAGGAAGGATGTAGTACTGTGCTGTGCCCAATATACAGGATAGTAGTCGTGAGTACGGTTGCTGTGCCCATATATACAGGATATGAGTATTAGTACTGTGCAGTGTCCAATATACAGGATAGGAGTAGGGTATCTTGCTGTCCCATATAACAGGATAGGAGTAGCAGTTACTGTGCTGTGCCCATATATACAGGATCGAAGAAGTAGTACTGTGCTGTGCCCATATAATCGTGATAGGAGTAGAAGTAACTGTGTGCTGTGCTCATATATACAGGATCGAATAAGTCGTACTGTGCTGTGCCATATATAGGATAAGAGTAGTAGTACTGAGCTGTGCCCATATATACAGATATAAGTAGTAGTACTGTGCGTGCCCCATATATACAGGATAGAAGTATAGTAGTACTGTGCTGGCCATATATCCAGGATAGAGTGTAGTACTGTGCTGTGGCCCATATTACAGGATAGAAGTAGTAGTACTGTGTTGTGCTCATATATACAGGATAGGAGTAGTAGTACTGTGCTGTGCCCATATATACAGGATAGTAGTAGTGTACTGTCCTGTGCTCATATATACAGGCTAGGAGTAGTAGTACTGTGCAGTGTCCATATATCAGGATAGAGTGTGTTACTGTGCTGTGCCCATATATACAGATGGAGTTAGTAGTACTGTACTGTGCCATATATACAGGATAGGAGTAGTGTACTGTGCTGGTCCCATACTACACGGGATCGAGTACGTAGTACTGTGCTGTGCTCATATATACAGGATAGGAGTAGTAGTAATGTACTGTGCCAATATATATAGGATAGGAGTAGTAGTAACTGTGCTGTGCCCTAACACGGATAGGAGTAGTGTACTGTGCTGTACCATATATATATATATATATTATAATATCTATATATATATCTATAGTATATATCTAGGATAGGATGTAGTACTTGCTGTGCCCCATATAACAGATAGGGAGATAGTACTGTGCTGTGCCATATATACATGATAGGGTAGTAAGTACTGTACGGCGCCATATATACAGAATAGGAGTTAGTAGTACTTTACTGTACCCCTAATCTATAAGATGGAGTAATGTACTGGTTGCTTTGCCCATATATATAGGATAGGGAGTATTAGTACTCTGGCTTTGCCCATATATACAGGATAGGAGTAGTAGTTACGGTGCTGTGCTCATATATAACAGGATCGAAGAAGTCGTACTGTGCTGTGCCCATATTACAGGATAAGAGTAGTAGTACTGAGGCTGTCCCATATATACATGGATAGTAGTAGTTACTGTGCTGTCCCGTATATACAGATGAGAGTAGTACGTCGTGCTGTGCTCATATATACAGGATAGAGTAGTAGACTGTGCTGTGCCCATATTACAGAAAGGATAGTAGTACTGTGCTGTGCCCATATATACAGGATCGAATAAGTAAGTACTGTGCTGTGCCCATAACAGGATATGAGTATAGTACTGTCCTGTGCCATATATACGGATAGGAGTAGTAGTACTGTGCAGTGCCATATTACAGGAGAGGTTAGTGGTACTGTGCTGTGGCCCATATAACAGGATAGGAGTAGTAGTACTGTCCTGTGGCTCCATATACAGGATGGAGTAGTAGTACTGTGCTGTGCTCATATATACAGGATAGGAGTATTAGTTACGTACTGTGCCAATATTATGAGGATAGGAGTAGTAGTACTGTCTGTGCCCATTATCATGATAGGAGTAGTAGTACTGTCGGTTCCCATATATACAGAATAGGAGTAGTAGTACTGTGCTGTGCCCATATTACATGATAGGATTAGTAGTACTGTACTGCGCCAATATATACAGAATGGTAGTAGTACTTTACTGTGCCCATATTATAGATAGGAGTAGTAGTCCTGTGTGCTGTGCCCATATATATAGGATGGAGTAGTAGTACTGGCTGTGCCATATATACAGGATAGGAGTAGTAGTACTGTGCTTGTGCCCATATATCCAGATAGGATAGTAAGTACTGTGCTGTGCCCATATATTATGATAGAGATAGTACTGTGCTATGTCCAACTATACAGGATTGAGTAGTAGCTGTGCTGTGCCCATAATACGGATAAGAGTAGTAGTACTGTGCGTGCCCTTATATACATGATAGGAGTAGTAGTACTGTGCGTGCACTATATATAGGAATAGGAGTAGTAGTACTGGTGCTGTGCCCATATTTATGGATCGAGGGGGTAGTAGTACGGTGCTGTGCCCATATATAAAGGATAGAGGCGTAGTAGTACTGGTGCTGTTCCCATATATACAGCATGAGTGTAGTAGTAATACTGTGCTTGTGCCCAAATTATACAGGAAGGGGAGAGTAATGTGTCCCATAATACAGGATAGGATTAGTAGTACTGTGCTGTGCCATATATCAGTATAGAAGTAGTAGTACGTGTGTCCATCATACAGGATAGGAGTAGTAGTACTGTGCTGTGCCCATATATACAGGATGAGTAGTAGTACTGTGCTGTGCCCAATATACGGATGGAGAAGTAATGCTGTTCCCATATTACAGGATAGGAGTAGTAGTACTGTGCTGTGCTCATTATACAGTATAGAAGTAGTGGTCAGTGATGTTCCATATACAGGATAGTAGTAGTAGTACTGTCTGTACTGTGCAATAATATAGAATAGGAGTAGTAGTGCTGTGCAGTTTCAACA
Source organism: Engystomops pustulosus (assembly GCA_019512145.1). Lineage (NCBI taxonomy): Eukaryota > Metazoa > Chordata > Amphibia > Anura > Leptodactylidae > Engystomops > Engystomops pustulosus. The sequence goes on along the minus strand of CM033642.1, from coordinate 957,393 downwards.
TAAGAGTGGCAATGTAGGATATAAAACCCCTCCATAATCCTTCCCGGCTGCACCCCTAACCATGTCTTGAGCAGGATTCTGGCAGTGATGGGGTCCAGGGCTGAGTATGGATGCATACTGATGTGCAGTCCAGTTCTATCCACCTTTGTGAAATCTGGAGCAGTTTTTCCCCTGTCCTGCAGATTTACATGTGTTAGTTTACTCTTCTTTCGCTCATCCTGCAGTTTGACACGGAGCTCATAATCAGATCTTTATATGAGTTCAGTTTGGCGGTAATGCGCTTATTCGTGTGTTTACTGTTTTGCTGTGAATTCCACCCGATAATCTAGTTTGGCATTATGCAACATTGTGCAGCGCTCTACACGCAATGGAAATGGATCATTTTTTCACTTACCGTGGTGCGGTCTTACAGATTTGTCACTAATTGAAACTTGTTGTGCTCCATACTGAAAACAGGACGCAAGTCTCTATCTTCCCGAGGAGTCTTTTTTTACCACGTTAAAATCAAACATGAAGCACGTGTAACTATCTGCCGAACACGGCGCGGCTTCAGCACTGGGCAACCTGGGCAAGTACTGGGGCCCAGAGCTGCTGGGGCCCACTTAAGGGTTGTACTTAGGAATCCATGGGGGTCAGGGGGGCTGTATGTAATCAAATTTATAGGGGTGAGGGGGGCTTTATATAAAAAACCATGAAGGGGTTGTTGGGATGATACACTAGGGAATATTTTAGGGAACTGAAGACTGTTTTAGTTTCTGAATTACTTAATGCCTCCACGTGAGTTTCCTGCAAAGGGGCCCACTGAGGCCTCTGGTCGCCCGGGGTCTACTGAACATGGAGCCAATCTATCTTAGGGTACATACACACACAGTATGCCCGCCTGCGGCCATACCGCCAGGTGCTGGAGAGGAGAGGAGGTGACCCCCTCCTCCCTCCATAGAAAACACCGGCTCACGTCCGCACACATGCCGAAACATAGAGCATGCTCTATCGTTGCAGTGTGCGCGACCATATCCCGGCCGTGCCTCTATATTTGCCGTCTATGAGACTACATGCGGCCATGTACTTCTTTGGCTCTCGATCCCTGCAGCGTGACCTAGTCGGCAGCCGCTATGAAGAGAGGAGGAGTGAAAGAGCGCATTTATACTGTATCTCTGTTATCTTGGTCTAGAGCTACATGGCCATATACGATCTTTATACAAATGGGGTTCTAACTTTTGTTAAGAAAAATCCAATCATGGACAAACTTGTGAAACAACCTTTTGTGTATTGCTGTTTTTTTTTTTTCGCACACTCTCAGCCTCATCGAAAGGGAAGGGAGACATTGAGGAGAATTATTAAGACTGGTGTTTTGAATGCCAGTATTAAATTCACCTTGCCGCGTGCTCCGGTGCTTTATCCACTAAGAGGCTTTGGCCTTAAGTGTATATGGGCCTCAAACTCCTCCTGTACTTGCCCTGAAGTTGAGTCCAATTCAATCTGCCACAGAACCCATGATGCCTCGTGTTCTCCCCGTAATTCAGTAATTTCAGCAGCAAATCTAGTGAGATTCCTACTGAATCCACTGAACTACTGCACTTACATACAGGATGTGTATATTAACACAATTAAAAAAGTTACATAAAATATAAGCCTGCGCTGTGTGAGCACTAAGTGGTTAATAGCTTCTCTGCACACGTGCAAGATATACAAGTGGGGAAGGGCTGCAGCAGCATGAAGTGAAGAAAAAGACAGAGAGGGTTACAACCTGATATGCAACACTTTGGCATTAATGGAGAACCTTCTTGAAAGGTCCATAAACTGCAGGAGTGAACCAAAAAAAAAGAATCCTCTTCCCTTTTTAGACGCTCTGTTCTCCACCTATTTTATGCAGCAAGTGTACGCCCACAATTTCATGCAGTCCAAGACTCATGTAAGGCATCAAAACATGTAAATATTTCTATGTAAGGCAACAGAACAAACGTATACGGAGCCATTCCAGGATCATTGAAGGTCCTCCATAGTCCTTAAAGGGGTTTTCCCATTAAACAAGTTAGGCCCTACCACCCCAGATCACTGAGAACAGGGGTCCAATGTACCCCCTCGGACCCGCCATCGCTTCCGGAGATGAGCAGCCGGTCATGCATGGCCGGGCTCCAATACTAAACATCTCCATCAGCTCCACAGAGATGATGGGGCACCCGACCATGCACGACTGGCTGCCCCGTTGAGAGACGATGGGTCCTCGGGTACATAGGATCCCCCGCTCTCATGATCTGTTAGGGCCTAAAAGCCAGCAGAAGGGCTTCCTCTCTTCGTCAGGAAGCTTGGTTCTGGTACTAATTTGGACAGCAATGTGTCAAGCCCCCAATTTACACATATTACAAAATGGTGGTTCCGTTAAGGGATCGAAACACATATCAGTGTAACCACATCAACATTATTACCTTTCCTTCAGATTTCGCAACTCCCTCCTGCATGTGACAGATATCAGCCCCTGCCACTACACATCCAGCTTATAATATATTCACAAGAAAATCCTTGATTTCGAGAAGACATTGAAAAAATCCCTCTCTACCGTCTCCACTCTGCACCCAAACCGGCGGTTGAATAGGCGGCTAATTTAGTCGGCGTGGAAGAGTGGAATAATATTACGCGCTCTCATTTCCAACCATCTCAGATCCCGAATAATTATTTATAATACTGAAGTCCTGATACTTTTGTATGATTTATTTCATGCATTTCTTTTGTGCTTACATTGATTGCTTTTTTTTTTTTCTCCCCAAAAAACGGCATCATTATGCAAATACAACTCGTAAGCTTCTACCTCTATTCAAAGGCACCTGCAAAACCCTCTTCATACTGTTTAAAGAATCATCCATCACTCTCTTTGCTTTGAATTATAATCTATTTGTATTTCCGAGAATTTTTTCACATTTTTTTTTTGTTTTGCAAAATCCTCCAATTCGAGATGGATAAGGGAAGGCCTGTCTAGTGGGACTTTCAAAGTCTTTTCTCTAACTCTAAATAGCGGCTTTTACACAACAACAAGGCCATGGATTGAAATTGCTGATGTTTCCGCGCTTTTGGGTTTGAGATCTGAACGACGCTCGGTTTTCTTTAAAAGGGAGAAAAAAAATGCTGGTTTGCTAAAACGAGCGTCTTATGACAGATGAAGGAGAAGGGAATGAATAGGTAAGGATGGAAATGTAGTAACAAAAACTCCTGATAATGTATTGTAGGAATTGAAACATTCAGATGTGGGCCGGGCTGATATTTATGGACCTGCGGCGGCTGTCTTAAAGGGGTTGGCCAAGTATACTAGGAATGGAACTGTAGCTGTATAGATAGAGCAAATAGGCAATGACCCCCCCCCATAATGTAATAGTTAGACAGACATTGACCCCCCATAGGTAGTATATACATAAAGGCACCTTCATAGGTAGTATAGAGGTCAAAGACCCCCTCCATACATAGTATAAACAGGCAAGGCTTTGAGTTTCGTCACACCAGCCTCTGTCAGGTCATGGCAGTGCTTGCTAAATTTATCCGCGTCTTTAAAGACTCTGATTTAATGGATTTTTCTGCTACATGGACTTGCCAGGGTTTGGGCAAGTCCATTTTGCTGGCATCTTGGCACCCTTCAGGCTCGCAAACTCTGCAAATTCTGCTTAGCGCTGACCTTGGTCAGGGTTGCTTAGTACCAGGTGGAGACCAGTGGAGGTCCAGGTGCCACAGCAGAAGGATCCCAGGTGGATTGCAGAAGAAGGAGAAGCCATGGTATGGGGGAGATAGCGCTCCCTGGGGCTCTCACACGTATGAGTGTATAAGGGGAGGACTTGTGTCCAGGGCAGCCAGGGATCACACGTAGACAAGAGATGTACAATCGCACAGCAAGCCCCGTTCCTTTCCAGAACACAAACACGAGAAGGAAACGGCCAAGGTAGCTGGCTGGTAAAGGATGATAACAGCCTAGTTTCTGCAGCTTGAAGTTGTATAGGTTGGGAGCTGCTTCTAGCAATCCAGGCAGGCTCTGTTAAGAGATCAGAGTTGCTACAGGACATTTTTCTCGCGGCCATGGTTGGACAAGACATTCACAAGACACAGCTGCTTCTAATCTTTCTCAATCTAATCTGGACTATGTGCACATTTACTAGGTCCTCGCGGTGACCGCACTTTCGTGACATCCAGCACTGATTTTCCCATTTTGCGCTGCTGGGACAAGGTTTAACAAGGGGTTTTTGCGTCACGGGAATGGATTTTGGCAGCAATCACGCTTGATTTCATGCACACTCACTGGGGGGGGGGCGCGGCACACGAACGATCCATAGTCTGGACAACCTTGGGATTTAACGTTCAAATTAAATGTGTCGCCAGCCAGCACTTCCTACCCATGAGAAGATCGGAACTTCCGGTCCCCGTGGACTCTGATCAGGGAAGCGACACAATGCGGCTATTGGACCATATCTTCTGACTCGCGCCGAGTTCATCCTCGTCCGTACAGCCGGAATCGGGTATCACGCAGGGATCGGGTAAGTAAAGTGGCCCAATCCTCTCTGAACTTTTCCACCACAAGGGACCTTGATATACAACTTTACCATGGGCAGTGTGAGATTTCAGTAATCCAACAGGACCTTGTTACTTTAGTACTTCCCATGTCACCACTCAAACCACTTCTTTGGAGGTGGTTCACCTTACAAAGGTCAAGACTGTGCAGGAAGCCGCCAATTTTGAAGTTAAGAGCATTTTTGGAATTTCGTCAAACGTTTGGAAAGGAACCCTAATCCCTGATCCTCATTGCTTCTGGCCTTCGAAGGCTTGGGAAGGGTTTCGGAAGGATCCCACTCTCATTTGAGTGGTCCTTCATGATAGACACAACAACTTTTAGCTGTGGTAGACGAACTTTTTATTCTCTTGAGTGAGAACTTCTAAAAAAAAAATCTAGAAAACAATTTTTTTTTTTTTCCTAGCTTCTTTCCTATCTACAGGTTCTTCTTTTATCGTTCTTAATTCCAGAGCCAGCCCTTGGGACAAAATGACTGGTTTTGAATGTTTGTGTATAATATAACGACATGCTCATATGAACCAAGGAAGTCAACAGGAAATAGATATACTTCTGCCCCACTGAAGTTGCAACGATCGGGTCGAACTGGCCTTTGGATTTTATATGACCTCTACATAGCTGTAATTCCACACCAGGCGCTACAGAGCAGTTACGGATTCATGCGTGACTATGCTTCACTGCATACGACGCTGAACACATAGCGACTGCTGAGAAACCGGGAAGAAGATAGCATCACAACAACATGTTGTCAAGCGATTGTAATAAGCTTAGTTTTCTTTTATATCCTGGGGATGAGGACTGAAGGAAATAAAGATTATATCCGCCTGATCAGCATCGAACGACGATTCATGTGTTCAATTAGAAATTTTACATTCTCCTGAATGCCTTTCCACCCTCGCTCATGGATAAGACACATCATGTTCTGCCATGATATAGTCCGTCCATACAGGAAACGAACTTTGTGATTAAATTTGACTGAGATTAGCTCATGCTCATGCAAATAATGGACCCGTTAATCACGAGACCGACTTATAAACACCCCCACCCGAGGCAGAACGTGAGGCAGCAATCGGGTATGTGTGATTCAGATTTTTTTTTAATAATCCTTGGCGTTATATTCTTTTTGCCTCGCATTGCCATTCTGTGGAACTTAATATATTTTAGATTGGTTTTACTTATTATAAGATGCAATGTCCGTACTACTACTCCTTTCCTGTATATATGGGCACAGCACAGTACTACTTCTTCGATCCTGTATATGGTCAAATTTCAGTAAAGAACTACTTTTATTGCTCAGCAAATAAATACAAAGGGATACAAATCTGTCTAATTTGTGTAATTCCAGGACTCATTTACTAAGGGCCATGCTCCTCATTTTTGATGGACTGTTCACGTTCTCTTACGGCTTGCAGGGGTATTTAATAAGTGTCAGAGCCGCTATTTTGTCGCATGCAACCCTTTTGTGGCGCAGCTGCGCTTGTCTCCATGCAACACAAATTAGGGGGCGAACCAGCGCTCAGTGGGAGCATGCGCCAGATTTAACATGCAAAGTCTGTCACATGCGCTATGTTAAAGGTGCACCACAAAAAAGATGGTGAACTCTGTCGGGCCAGTGCAGGGAAGTGACAGATTCAAGATTTCTGGCGCACGATCTTAATGAATCTGTCACACCCAGCATTATACACGGGCAGAGCACTTTTACTGCAGTTTCCTACATTCTTAGTAAATGTGCCCCAATGTATCCATAACCTGTCCTTGCATTTGGAGCTGATCAGAGGGCAGCACTTGGAGCTCCATACCACAGCCTCAGTATTGCCAGTGTGAAAGTGGGGTACACCTGACTGTTTAAGGAAGGTACCGCTAGACTGGGGGCTGATATTATTGGATGCAAAGGGGTAAAAGTTTGGCTACTATTGCACTTTAATAGGGTTGGTGATCTATGCCTTTAAGATGTGCTCTAACTCCTCCCCTGTAACCTCATAACGTCCTCCCCTCCTACAGGACGTGGAGGTATATATGACTGATGACTCAAGGATAACTCCCTCTTTTAGGCGACACTCAAGCTGTCCCTCCCTATTTTATTAAGATATTATGTAATTTTGTAATGTTTTACCTTTGTATTTTATTGTTAATTTCAAGGCGGAATGGTGGAAAATTTGTGATGGTCGTTGCTCGGTTGGCCAACTTGCCAGCTGGGAGTTTCCGAGCTGGACTCCCAGCTGGCAAGTCGGCCAACCGAGTCACCACCATCTCAAATCTTCCACCATTCCGCCTTGAAATTAACTATAAAATACAAAGGTAAAACATTACAAAATTACATAATATCTTAATAAAATAGGGAGGGACAGCTTGAGTGTCGCCTAAAAGAGGGAGTTATCCTTGAGCTTCCAGAGCTCAAAAATGGGTGATTCTATTCCAAGTGCCTGATTTTGGATATTATGGTTTAATATATAAAATTAATATAGCTGTGACCTAATTTTTCCAGGCAGCAAGAAGTGTCTGTCATATTTTGGAAGTTACTTATAGTATTTGTGTTATGGGTTCTGTCGCCCTCCATTGTGAGCACTCACTCTCCTAGTGACTGCCTACATCTGCTATATGAAGTTACACCTTGATAAATATATCGCTCCCCCATATTCTTCCCTATCTGCAGATTTTAATGTAAAACCCAGCTGGGAAATACTTATGGGGATTAACGACGCATTCCCTGAGAGGGATGGAAGAATCCTCCATGTTTGCTGTGAGTGTTGTAATAAAGACAGATCGCAGAGCTAATGAGATTTGTAGCCGTGTCTTGCATTTGTTTTACATATCTTAAATGGAAACTTCAGCCATCAAATACTTATGGTGATAAATGACGGAACGTCTCGTCATAAATCAGTAAACAAACACCCGGCGAGATGGATGGCGGCAGAGCCAGGCATAGATCAGCCGGCCAAGCCGTGCAGCGCGGGAGATAGCGCCATTTAGCAAATCCATCTCTCAGAAATATTATGGCGGGTTTAGGATTACATTTTCCTTGCTGTTTTTTTTCTGAATTTTTTAGAAATATTGATCATAGAGGTGGGGGGAGGGGTGCGTAATTTTAATCTCAGCAGATATGGAAGAATATGGCGGAGCGATACAGGTTCTAGTTATCAGGTGTAACGTCATATAGCAGATGGAAGCAGTCACTAGGAGTGTAAGTCCTCATTCACACTAGTAGTACTCAGGCTGTGGTATGGAGCTACACCTCATCCAGTCACTGCCCTCTGATGGATTCCATATGTAGGGGAAGACTAGGGATTATAGATTCCACAAGGGAGATTTATCATAAGTCTAAGTTCTAGTTGCCCATGGCAACCAATCGGTGCTCGGCTTTCATTTCCCCACAGCTGTTTATAAAATTAAAGCTGAGCTCTGATTGGTTTCCATGGACAACTACAACAGTTTTACCTCAGAAAATTGATGTTAACTCTCCCTCATGAGGCCTTGGATTTATTAAACTTGTGAACTATCATTTGTCAAATACTTTCCCATTTTAATTACTTATTTTTCTGTGGTACAAAACACATACGGAATATAGTAAAATACTAGTACAGGCGGTCCCCTACTTAAGAACACTCGACTTACATACGACCCCTAGTTACATACGGACCTCTGGATATTGGTAATTTATTGTACTTTACCCCTAGGCTACAATAATCAGCTGTAACAGTTATCACAGGTGTCTGTAATGAAGCTTTAGTGTTAATCCTGGTTCTTATGACAATCCAACATTTTTAAAATCCAATTGTCACAGAGACCAAAAAAGTTCTGTCTGGGGTTACAATGATAAAATATACAGTTCCGACTTACATACAAATTCAACTTAAGAACAAACCTACAGACCCTATCTTGTATGTAACCCGGGGACCGCCTGTAGTTCTTTACTTTGCATTGCCCATAAACAGGAGAGTAGTAGTGCTGGACTGTGTCCATATATACGTACAGGATAGGAGAAAGTAGTACGGTGCTGTGCCCATATATACAGGATAGGAGTAAGTAGTACTATGCTGTGCCCATATATACATACAGGAGTAGTAGTACTGTGGCTGTGTCCCATTCTACAGGATAGAATAGTATGTACTATTCTGTGCCCATATATACATGACAGGAGATAGTCAGTACTGCGCTGTTCCCTATTAACAGGATAGGAGTAGTAGTACTATGCTGTGCCCATAATACATAGACAGGAGTATACGTGCTGGAGGAGGTCCCATATATACAGGATCGAGAAGCTAAGGGTACTATGCGTGCCATATATACGGATAGAGTTGTAGTACATGTGCTTTTGCTTCATATATACACTGCAGGAGTAGTAGTACTGTGCTGTCTCAATATAGACAGGATAGTGAGTAGTAGTACTGTACTGTGCCCATAATATAGAGTGAGGAGTAGTAGTGCTAGGACGTGTCCATAGATAACAGAATGATAATGCAAATACTGTCTTTTCACCATATATACCGGATAGAGACAGCATTACTATGCTTTGCCCAATATTACAGGTAGGAGTAGTAAGTACTTTGCTAGTGCCATATAAACAGGATAGGGTATAGTACTGTGCTGTGGCCCATCTGTACAGATAAAGTTGTAGTACTGTGGCCGGGCTCATATATACAGATAGGATGTAGTTACTGTGGCTGTGACATATATATATACAGGATATGAGTTGTTAGTACTGTTGTTGATTCTCATCATACAGGAGAGGAGTAGTAGTACGGTGCTGTGCACCATATATATGAAGGAGTAGTAGTACTGTGCTGTGTCCCATATATACAGGATAGGGGTAGTAGTACTGTGACCAGTGCTCATATATTACCGTATAACGACTAGTATACTTAGTGATGTGCCATATATACAGGATAGGAGTATGTACTGTGCTGTGTCCAGATACTAGGATCTGGAAGTAGGAGTACTGGTGCTGGTGCTCCCTATCTACAGGATAGAGAAAGCAGTACTGTGCGTTTGGCCCATATATTCAGGATAGGAGATATGTACTGCGTCTCTGTGCTCAATACAGTATAAGAAGTCTATATAACTGTGCTTGGACCATATATGCAGGATAGGAGTATTACGTACTGTGCTGTGCCCATAAACAGAGATGTAGTATGCGGACTGTTTCCATAAATATCCAGGATAGGAGAAGTAGTACTGTGCTGGGCCATATATAAGGATAAGACAGTAAAGTAGTACTATGCGGTGCCCATAATATACATGCAGGACTTTAGTAGTACTGCTACACGTGCCTCATAGATACAGGATAGGATACAAGTAGTACTTACTTGCCCATATCGTGGAGGAGAGTAGTGTCTGGACTGTGGGTCCAATATACAGATATAGGGCGAAGCCATCTGTGCTTTGGCCACATATACATGATAGGAGAACATAACGTGTCTTTTGCCCATATATACAGAGATGGAGTAGGAGTACCGTGCTGTGCCCATCTATACAGGATAGTGTAGTAGTACTGTGCTTTGGCCCAATCGTACATGATCGAGTTGTAGACTGTGCGTGCTCTATATAACAGGAAGAGTAGATCTGTGCCGTGCATATAGAATACAGATATGAGCTTGTAGTACTGTGTGTGCTCATACATACAGATAGAGAGTATAGTAGTACTGTGGGTCTGTGCCCATATATAATGATAGGAGTAGTCGTACGTGCTGTGTCCATATATAC